>CM050163.1:441601119-441738981 GCA_027410445.1 Discoglossus pictus
TTTAACCTTTTTAGGTCTTCTCTGATATTTGTAATATGCTGATTAATTGTTAATTGATCCAGAAGACGGCAAACAGAAACAAAAACATTGAAATATTGTCAATTGTCTCAAAAGAGGAAAATGATAAAATTCCTTCCTGATCCTAGAGATCGGACTACTCCCAGGACTAATATTCCTTTTCTAGTTGTCGAGCGAAGGAATATTGCCCTGAATGCCCATTTTATTCAAAAATATATCCAATCCATTTTTAAAGTTATCTATTGAATCTGCTGTCACTCCCTCCTTTGGTAGAGAATTCCACAGATTATTCTTTTAACTTCTAAGCTCAAAGGATGTCCTCATGTCAGTGGAAAACCTTTTTGGCACAAGAAGTATACTTGACAAAGCCTTGTATAGACCCTGGATATATTTATATAAGTTAGTCATATCCCCTCTTACACACCTTTTTTCTAGAGAAAATATGTTTAATTTAGTTTGGTCTTTCTTCATAACTTAGCCCCTCCATTCCCCTTATTAGTTTTGCTGTCCATCTCTTTACTTTTTCTAACTCTAAAATGTCCTTTTTACAAAGTGGTGCCCAAAATTGTACTCCATATTCCAAATGAGGGCGTACTAGGGATATGTATAGTGGCAGAATTAGATCTGCTTTCCTTACTTCTATAACCTTCCTAATACATGCTAATATTTTATTTGCCTTTGCAGATGCTGCTTGTGTAAAGAGGACAAGAAAAACAAGGAACAGAACAAGAAGGGATAAACTTTAAGAGATTCCAGATAAACTCTTAAAACAGAAAAAAACTCACTTTTAGGCCACAATACCGTTATATATAAAATACCTTTTTTTTCTTACATTCCCTGTTGAAGAATGTTAAACGCTCTACAGAAAAATGGATTTGATAAACTTTAGGTAAAAATTAGTATATTTATCTATGGGATATACTTTGAAACAGTAAGGTATTGTAATGCATAGTCATGGAGAGAATGGCTCTTCTGATAAGAATATAACAAATGTGAGTTAAATGTGTAACGATTATCAGGGAACAGTTATGTTCGCTAATAAAACTACTCTTTTACCTCAGTTTTGTTATTTTCTTAGCACAAAAGTGTTCCTTCGTCCACAATAAAAATAGAAAAAATAGAGTCTACTGCGCAAAAAAAGACAAAACATGAGAACACCATGCAACCTGTGTCAGTAACCAAAAAGGAGGTGTGCAAATTCAAAAGCAAAAAGGTAAAAACAGAACATGTCTCCCATTGCTCCGCCAGTGAATAGCATTGTGCTGTAGGCCTCTCTTCCGGCAACAGGGTTAAATGCACATAAGTCTGCAAAAACATATACAGTACCTCGGGGACATTTTTCTTGAACTCCCGGCTGAGTTCAATAAGCCTCTTGTGAGAATGTTCGCTCTCTTCCTGCCGCGCAGCCAGCTCCGAAGCGAGAGAATTCAACTCTTTCTGCAACAAAGAAAAGCGGAGAGGGTTTTTTTTTTTTGTATATCATACATAACCCATCTCATGTCCAAGTTTGCAAACTTCCAATTCCGAGAGACAGCCGCAATATTGACTGCAAGCATGAATTATTTAAGTAAGAAAACTATGTATTCAATGCAAAATCAGGACGGCTTTTAGAGAATGAGAGGCTGCTATGATCAATATGCTTCAGTAACGTTTCTTCCAAAGGGTTTCAATGGCTCAAGTTTAGCAGAAACTTTTTTGAAATGTTGCAAGATGCAATATATGGGTTGCAGAGATTTAATGCACAGAAAGAGATTTGCTGCCAGCTCGAATATATCAACAGGAAGGAATGGATCCAGCCCTGACTTACTTACACCTAAATGTTCATAAATAAGCTTTTTAAAGATATATATGTCTTTTTAATTCCAGCACAATATGGAGAAATGAATGTGTCCACATACAGTAAACTGACCTCATGTGATTTATCACATATATAGTTGTGAGCGTACGGGTCGTTGCTCACGCTTGCGGGCTCGCGTAGCGAGCCCGCGGCCCTCGCGAAGCGAGCCCGCGGCCCTCGCGTAGCGAGGTCACTGGGCAAGGGCCTCAGTTGCTGGCATGGAGCGCCGAAGGCGCTCCATGCCAGCAACTGAGGCCCCTCGCGAAGCGAGGGCCTCAGTTGCTGGCGAGGTCACTGGGCACGGGCCTCAGTTGCTGGCATGGAGCGCCGAAGGCGCTCCATGCCAGCAACTGAGGCCCCTCGCGAAGCGAGGGCCTCAGTTGCTGGCGAGGTCACTGGGCAAGGGCCTCAGTTGCTGGCATGGAGCGCCGAAGGCGCTCCATGCCAGCAACTGAGGCCCCTCGCGAAGCGAGGGCCTCAGTTGCTGGCGAGGTCACTGGGCAAGGGCCTCAGTTGCTGGCATGGAGCGCCGAAGGCGCTCCATGCCAGCAACTGAGGCCCCTCGCAAAGCGAGGGACTCAGTTGCTGGCGAGGTCACTGGGCAAGGGCCTCAAACCCTCGCAAACTTCACGTCGCTACTCAAAAAACACGACACACAAATTACGACACTCGCTAAATTTTACGAGGAACGCAAACAACGTACGAAACACGTTACCACACATTACGACCTCGCAAACATCGGACGCAACACGCCGACATACAAACATTTAAAACACAATACATACACACAGCACATACATAAAAACCTTACCTACACCAAGAGGGAGCACCCAGGACCTCAAAAATGCAACTTACACCTCGATTTTACTCGAAATAAAAGACTTTTGAGACTAAAAAAAAATCTAAGCGACAGAAAAAATGGCTGCCGAACAAAACGAAAACGAGGCTACAGCACTCTAAACTCGCAAAACACCACAACAAACTCGCAAAACACCACAAGAAACTCGCAAAACACCACAAACGACCTACGGATATTCATACCACACAGTGCACACATTCAGCATGCTTACACAGCAGCTCCACACCACTAATGCTGCAGCAACATCAACACAGATTGCCAGCTCTTCATCACAATGCTTCAAAATAGGTACACTATATTCATTTAGTAATTTAGCTACCTTACAATTTCATTGCCGTCATTTTTTGACGGGCAATTCGCTAGTAGTTAAAATAAAAAGCAGCTCACGGTAAGTGCAGAAGCAGGTTTAAAGAAGTCGCTGCACAAATGTGCAATCCTGCTTTATATCAGGTTTGTTTTCCTACTTTAAAGTAAAGATGGAAATATTCTGAATGGTTGTAAGGATGACAAGATTAAATAACCAGTAGTAAAAAAGTATAATCCTCAAATGGCAGTACTAATGATCATTTTAGGGTGGCCAATACAAGTGAACGAGCCACTAATACAGTAGTGGGAACATTATTCAGAAGCAGGGTTAAGTTCTTCACTCTAACTGAACATATATATGTTTTTCTCTGAATTCTGAGCAGGAAACAAGTTTTTTTACTTGTTTTAGACGTTAAAATGTACTATTTATTTACTTGCCCACCATAGGTTAAATGATTGTTGTGGTAAACTACCTCCCCACAAAATCTACTACACAGGACAGGTACCAACCCCACACAGATGAGAGGCATTTAAGCTGTCTGTGGGTAGGTTTCCTGGTTTGTGTATAATCCATGCTGAGCTTTGCTCATAGCTGTGTAATACACCAGGCATATGCTTAAAGGAAGCCATGTTTGAAATGGTAATGGATTACAAGAGCGAAGCCTTTGTGGGCACATTTGCATGTCCCTGCTCAGGATCCCAGATTGCAGTGTAATTAATGTTTTTCTCGGAATACTGAGCAGGAAACATTTTTTTTAACTGGTTTTAGACATTCAAAGGTGAGCCCAAATGTCCTATCTATTTACTATTCTTTGTTAAATCTGAAAGAGGGTACTTGATAATGCGGCAGTGTGTGTTTTTTTTTTTTCAAAAAAATGTCTTCAAGGCAGAAAAAAAAAATATTCAGATGTTTACCTTTTTTAACTTATATACTGTATATCTATATACACACACAACTACATACATACATAACACAAAGATTTTGTAAAAGAATGAGAGAAACCCTCCACTGTACATCAAAGAAGGGTACAAATTATTTTTAGGCATGCCAATTTAGATATAATTGCACTGTTTATATATATATATATATATATATATATATATATATATATATATATATATATATATATTTAGTTTAGCTAATAGAATCATTAGGCAGAGGAAATGGCATACAGCTACAGTAATTTCAGTCACAAATAATATAAAAGCTGATTAAAATGAGGTTCTCTCATGTGCTATGGAGAACAGTCCTCTGAAGGGGCTGGTAAGGGTGGTATTCAGCCCTTACAAATGTATTAGCAGCAGTCAACACTGTCATAGATAATGATACAGAGAAAAGATTACATGCTGTCCCAGTAGAATAAATGACGAATCCCTGTCTGTTCAATCTATGCTGAGGCAGCACAACTCTCAAAATAGAAGACAAAAGGGAATCCTGTATCATTTAAAAGAATAGCACTATTAAAAAAGTAGCTCACAAATCATAAATAATTAGCTTATTTTCACATATAACCTGGCTTAGGACTTGACCTTGCACCGTCAGAGGAGTTCCAGGTATTGGCAAAATTAAACTGAATTGTTTGCAGCTTTCTTACAGAGAAACAAAGGATAATAGATTCTAGACAAAATGGCGCCCCAGGCCAGAAGAATTCTAGGAATCGCCCATTTCTCACTCTCATCGGAAATTATAAGTGTGGTGCATGTACATTGCAATTTTCGTTCCATATAACACCCTATGCTGGCAGAAAACTACAACGCTGGCAATGTAGTGTGATTGCTCAACTTGGCAATGCCTCTTTTACAAACTGTGTTAGGTGTAATATCAAATATGCCTTACCCTTGACCGTACAACTAAATCAGCATTGCCCTATCGTTGGTATGAAGGACCAGTCAACACCCCCTAAAGTCTGGCAACCCAGGTAACCACCTAAGATGAGTGTTGAAAGACTGTTGAAAGGTCCTGTGAGCAAGCTTCAATGCAAGTTGAAGATTTGCACCATTTCATAAAAACAGAGCATGTTTGTTGTGTCAAGTAGATCGTTGTATCCAGAATCACTCTGGCTTCAAAATAATCATATCATAAGGATGGGTGTAGGAACTGGGGGGGACGAGGGAGACAAATCCCCACAAAAATGATTCAATGCATGTGTTTATGTATAGAGAAGCAGTTGTGTGGTATTTTTTTATTATATGTCTTTGGCTCCTACACCCATGATCCTAAGTATCACGGAGGAAAGGTGCAAAACTAACATTTCTTTTAGGTGTACAGTAATACCGTTCCACTGTACTTGTATTTATTTTTTTATCTTCTTTTTGTGCTGGTTCCCCTTATTATATTCCTACATCCTTTATTGTAAGTATTATTACCCCTCCCAATATGCCACTATGAATGTTGAAAGATTCAGTCAATGTTTTCACACAATGGAATCCTTATAAGTGTGGAGAAATCACAATTTTGCCCATTTTCTAATAAATATATCTTTGTCATATGTCGCTGTACTCAAGGGGTTAATCTCACTGTTAAAATGTCACCAACATTTAATTACATTGGTGTCAAGAGTTCAACTTACCATTTACATTTGCTTTTATTAAAATTAAAACTGTGACTGTGATTTATAACCTGACATAAGCAATGCAATATGATAGATAGAGTTTTTACAAAAGGAGAGTAGTATATCCAAGCACCTTTCTGAAAATAAAGCAATAACAAATTGTATGCCAATTTGCTTTGCAGTCGCGGAAAAGGTGCAAAAAACAAAAACTAACAAATCAGTCTTAATTTTGGAAAAGGTAAAAAAAATAATACGTTTTAATTGTCTTTAAACGCTCATTGCACAAAACAATTCTAAAACTTATAAAGCGTCTATTAAGTGGCTAAAACGCTTTAATTCTAATTAAGACAATTAAGAAAGACAATTGAGGCCTTACATGGTTTTCTAGAACATGACTTCAGGGCAGATACTCAAGATTTGTCTGAGAAGTGAAGCTCAGCTGGTATATAATTCAGAGGAGTAAACAACTATAATCTTTAAATGGCAGCACCAACTCATCTTTTAGGGTGGTCAATACAAGTGAATGAGCCGCTAATACAGAGGTAGGCAACATTTCAGGGTTCTTAGCTATAAATTAAACTGGTTGTATATATAATAAATAGATTATTCACTTAATTAAAATGAGAATCAAAATCTCACAATTTAGCGTGGTTGTTGCATATGCATTTTCTTAGCATTATTTCCAATGTACAGCTTATAGTTTAAACAGCAATTACAATCAAATCAAACAAAAGCGATCACCCTTTATCACCGTCTTTTAGATTTCTTGTTCCCCATATCTTGCACACTTATTCATCTTCATTAGATCCCCAACCTATTATTATCATTTATTTGTAACGCACCAACATATTCCATAGTGCTATAGATGGGTTTAATAGAAAACAACATACAATATTAACACATGACAAAAGAATAGGGGTCCTTGTCTTTGATCTTAAAATCGAATGTAAATCCTCAATGTGACAACCTGCTTGTTGAATGGGGTATGATAAGAGCCTATTGCCCAAACCTCTCCCCACAGGTGTGCCCAGTTCGTCTTACCTCTGTACAGCAGGAAGAACTTTCAGCCCTTAGGTTAGACTGAGAGGTGTCTGTGGTCTTGTAAAGCATAAAGATCTTTAAAAGTTCTGAAAAGAACATACTCCAGCAATCAGGACTCCAGCATCAATAACGAAATCCACACATTAATTATGTGAATCAGTTAAAAATTATTTATTACTGAAACAACAGACATATTTATACTGCACTCTTAGCAACAAAAGGCCAATCAATTAAAATTTGTATCCATGGTTACCCCAATCACCTTCTAGCTCACGTTACTACTCATGCCCAGTTGGGTTTGATTGACAGGCTTCCATCTTACCCCCTTACTGTCTGAGATCATGCCTATTAATTACCTCCCTGGGCTAGGAGAAAATCACCCATTCTACTGTAACAATACATCAATTACAGTAATTGCATTAAACAACAATCCACACCAGCTTGGTCCACACCAGCCCTGGACTGAAGGATAGCCATCTGGCTGTGTGTTATGTGACTGTGTGTTATGTGAACTAGTCCAGTACTAGGAAAAATTGGGCATATACAATATTTCCCTTGTAATTGTTAGCCCCCCCACCCCCCAAAAAAAAGCACAATATAGGAATACATCCCATTACTCCTATAATGTTCTTACTCAACTATAAACATGGGTACCATAGTATGGGCCTAGTGGTATCTAGGCAATTTCCACTATCCTATGCTTTTAACAGGCATAACAAGGTATAACACACAAATCACAATGTCCCCAATGTTAACCCATCTCAGTGGGCCCCTTTCCCCTGGCACAATACGCCTACCCTATAAGGCTGAGGGCATCAGTCTGTAAGGTATTGCACAGCTTGTACCTTGCCATATTACAGGCATGACACTCAAAACACCTTACAAGATTTAAAAAAACTCACAAACATACATTCTAAAGGGAGTGGAAGTGACAGCAACCTTGGCAAAAGTTGATAGGCCAGGAAGGGAGTAATATTTACTTGGATCGAAAAATGTTAGAAAGAGGTTCATTTTAGTAGGCAACAGAAAGGACCCGATAAACAGTAATTGTGCAAGAATGGCATTAATATACATTTTGTTAACTATATATTGTTAAAACTCACCAGATGCAGCATATACTATAAATTATTATTCACTTGGCATTTTAAAATGGCTTTCCTTTGCCATTTTTTTATTCGTTTGGACAGAAATAAATATATTGTTTTGTAGAACCAATAGCATTTTTGTACATCTAGCAGAACAACATAAGGGACTGGAAAAAGTCGGAGTAATGTAATTACTTGGAGAGCGCAAGGGCTGCTTGAGTACTGCTCAATGAGTCATTATGGCAGAGTGGGGCTGCAAACCAGATGGTCACTCCCCACTTTGCCATCTCAAATGAAGCGTGCGCTATTGGTGAAATATAAAATAGATGATGCATATACAACATGTTTCCTGATGAAAGATCTTTCTACTAAGCTGCACTGTCTATTCAGTACACCGATTGAAACATTTTCTTGAGGGCAGCCTAGTATGAGTGGCAATAGTGATTTCCAGTGTAAGGCTGCACACACTGCTGATCGTTATGACCTGGCATTAGCTAGCGCATCGCGGCCTGCACACATCAGCCTGCTGTTAAATGTAACCTAATTGGGATATTAGCAATTAGTGGTGAAGATCAAAGCATATCACGTGCATTCACTTTGTATCACTCAGAGGATCATGACGCCTGATGTAGAGAGGCTCAAACAAGGACTAATATTCCACATATATAATTGGCCGCATTAGCCTGCTAATGTAAGATGACCCTAGGGAGGGAAGGGAGAGGGCTGTCTGCAACCTCCCACACAAATGGCACCAGAGAGGACACAAGGATTAGCTGTTGTATTCAAAACACACAAATCTATGCAGCTTGAAGTAACATGGGCTACTCAAAAAGTCTCTTCCAAGTCCTTTAGTAAGACTGTAAGCCCTTGGGTGGCAGCCACAAGACATACCTCAATAATGTTATTATCTGTGTAATTCTCCATGTTGACAGTATGGCTATTCCCCTTTAGGTTCCTATACTAGTGGTGGGTGATTTGCGTCCTCCTCCTCCTGTTTTCTGAACTGGCAGTCTGGTGTGCACAACATTATTCTAAAGATTTAGCGAAACACGTTTTTAGTTAGATGTAATGGGAAGGATAGAAAGGCCTAAAGTCTCTAATCTGTCATCATCTATGTACACACTAGGTGACAGAAACAGTGCAGTGTTAAAGGGGATGGGAGATGGAGTGGTACGGCAAGAAGAACAGAGAAACTGCCATAACCCAAAAAAAAGAACAGTCAGCAAAATTCAATGTTTGTGAAAATAAGATCTATTGGAAGTGAAACAAGCTCACATGAAATGGTGGTAAAAGTCTACAAATTGCAGCTTCACCATCATTAATAAACACTGCCAAAATGTAGCCCATCAATTTAAAGGGACACTCAATTCAGTGTAATTTGGTCCACATAACAGTAAAGATCTCTTAAAAGCATGTTGAAATACGTTTTGCATTTTTGAAATACATTTTTCACTGAGAAATCAAACACATTAAATCTGTGTTTACATGAGACACTGATCGCCTCAAGCCAGACACACGTACAGCTCTGTGTAGTGAGCAAAAGAAAAACAAAGGTTAACCACCACCACATCTATCTGTGCAGAGTATGACATGCTGGAATCAACTAAACAGGTCAGTTATAGGTTACCATTTTAGTGCATGGAAAACCTGCTATAAATCAGTGTCCTCACAATGCTGCTCAACATCTGGTATTAATCATGAAACAGTCAGTAGACACTTTGTTATGTAAACAGACTTAAAAAAACTTTAGATTGTTTAGCTGTTATTAGTGTAATGAAAAAATAGATAATTTTAACGTACAATATATTGTGCTCTTGTACACCAGGAGGAGCGGCTGGAGTGAGGTAAATGGTCCTTTAATGTCACCGTAAGATATCAAATTATCATTACCCATTAGAATATAATCATTGTAGTCCTTGACCACAGTAATTTACAAAGGAAGATAATTTGTATTACCGTAATATTTCAAAACCCCAAACATTTATACTGTTGCTCTGTATAGTATAGAAGTACAGTATATCCAAACAGTGAGACCCTTTAAACCTCACTGGATTACCTGGTAACAATGGGGGCGAGGTAGGCTGCAGACAACTCCCCAAACTGTTAACTGTGCAGTATCTTCCTTTCCCAAAGTCACTATGCTGTCTGGCTGCACATTTCGCATTACTGTTTGGGGTTGACCACAAATTGTTTATGTATTCTATTAGCCCACTATGAAATATTGATTCTGTTGTGTCCCTGCTATTTATGCATTGTTTATGGTTTGGTCAGTGGAAGTATGGCAGAAAATGTGCACATCATTGATCATGATTTGCTATTGTGCTGTTGCACCTTTAGTAGTCTAGACTCCTGGCGAAGGGCTTAAGGGGTGATACCCTGAGCGTCTAAAACCAGAAGACAGGATTTTGCTGCAGACGTGTGAAAAGATCTGTATGTGACCATGTACATGGAAACCAAGCCTTATGGCGTTTCCTAAGGGTTATCAAAATGTGGATCCCTTGCTCACTGTGCCAAGTGGAATTAGCAGCACCTCACTGATGAAAGTAATAGCAGAAACATAAACCTAGGGACTTTCTACTTCTTTTGGGGGCTTGCCGGAATTTCCCAGCTGGACTGGTATGTTACAGGATAATTTACTATGTAACAAGACATGTAATTGTAAGGTGGAAGATTTAGAAGTAATGTTGATAAAGTAATACTTTACACAGAGTAGTAGAGCAGCCTTCCAGTTGAAGTGGTAGAGTCAAACACAAACACAGGGAATCTCAGCATACCTGGGATAAGCACAAGGCTATCCTGAGGCTAAATTAAGCCAAACTTTTAAATAGGTAGAAGAAGCCAGCTATATCAGGGGAATCTCAGCTCACAAACATGTATACTGGGGGAGCTGAATAGTATAGATTAAATCTACAAACATTTAATTAAGATGCATTTATGAATGTGGCCCCAGAAGTCTGTGTTTTGGTGATTTTGTGGCACTATGTGCAAAAAAATAAAAATAATAATTCAATCCTGCCTTACAGCAAATCCCTATTTAAATTGATTGCAATAGATTCCTACACATTTTCCAACCTGAATAATCCAATATAATATGTATTTTTAGAATTCTATTTACAATTACCTTGCAAATATAACAGCTATAGATTTTTTTTAGACCTACCACGCACACCAGCTAAGTTTATCTTGGCTTGTCTTAATTCTTGAACAAAAAAGTAGATAAAAATATACTTATTATTAAAAGATTAACAGCATAGAGGGCATGTCAAAAACCTATTGCCCCCAAACAAAAATCTAGCCAATAATAGTTTAATAAAATTTCAAAATTGACATAATTGATTGCACTCCTCTAAATAAAGAGGTCTGGGACATAATGATGCATTGCATTATAGACACTGCAAGATTTAGACAAAGACTAAGATGTGTCTTTTAAAGGCTGAAAATAATAGCGTGGATGCAGATGGTTTTATATTTTTTGTTTTGCATCTAATTGCAATCAACAGCAGACATCTGACACATTGACAGCATCAGCAAAATTGCTGCTGAGAGCACAGAATCTTTGTCTAAAAATAATCAGACATTCTGTGCACCACTGTTTGTTATAATGGTAATCGATGCTGGAGGCTTTGAATTCCATCAATGTATAGATCTGCTCGGCTCTGCCTGGTGATTGTGTTCTGCACACATATACTCTCTCAGTTGAAGGCAGAGCAGACACACTGTGTGATTAAGATAAGCTCAGATTCTTTTCATACATTCCTTATCAGTTCTAATTCTCCACCAGTCAGAGATGTTTCACGGCGGTTAAAGATTAGTTCAGCTTCTCAGACGCCAAATCTGAGGGGTATTGATCAATAAATCAAATCAGGGGCAATCAATGGCCCAATAAGGAGAGTCTAGCCAATGCATTATTAGTGGCGCCCACAGACCAGGAGCTTTCATCAAAACATTGCTTTTTTGGCTCCTTTCCAGTAGCTGGGCTGGCTAATAGACTCCCACAGCAGTGGAGCTCCATCCCTGCAGAAGAGCAATAAATTTCTCATCAAACAGACGATAGAGAAACAAGATGAACATCTGTTTGCTGCAATGAAGCTCCTGTGTTGTTCAGAATAAAATGCTACCTGCAAACCAGGTTTGACAGACCACCCCAAAGGCAGATTTCTCTTCCACCGAGCAGAGCTCTTTTTATTTGCCAGTTATTTCAATCTGTTAATTTAAGGTGACTTTGTATTCTTCGCAGCTGCCTCTACAGCTTTATCAAAACATATTCCGACTCAGTCAATATTAAGAACCACCCTGGGATCCCATGCTATGAAGGCAATTTTATGATGCCCATTATGTGGCAATGCAACTTCATTAAAAGCTGTTTATTCCCTCTAAGTATTTTAAAGCACTATCCCTCAGCCATGAAGAATAGTGTTTCTGAAGACCCGAGACTGCAAAAGCTTTTTTTCAAAGAGAATCTCCTTGCAATATGTCTTTCCCTGCAAGACAAGAAATCGCTGTGCTTTATTTAAGAAGTAAGCGCTGGAAGATTTTTACAGTCATCTGACGGATGGTTACTGCTGTTCTCTCCGTAACCTTTACGGCACCACAAATCCATGGCTTTTGTTGCAGAACGGCGATTTAGAATAAGGATAATATAGCGTACACGTATTAACCCATTCAGTTTGGAATGCATTTATGACTCAAAAGCACAACTGTTCCGTTAATAAAAAAACAAAAACATATGTTTGTATTGTAATTTAGCACCAGGGTTGCAGTGGTACAACTGGCAAAAATGTTCCCACCACTCACCTACACTATGTGCCAAGGTTGGCGGTGCTACAACTGGCAAAAATGTTGCCCATCTCCAAAAATGCTTGCCTTCAATAGAATGATTGTGAGCACATAATGCTTTAAGCACACTGGGGTCCAACGCTTTTTACACTAGTGTCCGTATTTAACCACACCAATGCCCAGGGTATGTTTAAATGTAACCTGCTGAGAGATTGCCAGAACTGGTATGTGGTAGACAGGTATTTGAATGGAGTTAGAAAGAAGTGTAAGAGATACGGTAACAAATATAGTGAAGAAAAGAAGGCATAAAGGATGGAGAGGACAGTTATTCCCTACTGGGAATGAAAAGAACCAGAAAAGAAAGAGTAAAGATGGGCAAAAAGGGAATAATAAAAAGAAATGAAGCAGAAGAGGATAGAATAGGCTAAAAGGAGGCGAACAATAAATCTAAAATAAATCAAAATAAATTAAAAGGAAGGAAGTAATGTAATAAGATGGAAATGAAATGGGTGAAAGAGATACTGGAAGTTTGTAATAGGTGTGTACGTGGCAGTCCATGTTGCCTGCCACTTCGATCTACTGTTCTTTTGTGAACTATAGCCAGCACTCAATTCTTACTTTAAAATAAAGTGAGCACCAATAGTTCCATACTCTTCAACACATGGATGGATGGCATGTTAGTCATAGATGGGAGCAGCAGATTTTATCATGGGTGGAAAAATCCTCTGGCTTCTAGATTTTTACCAGATGGCTCGTACTAGCTCTTTCTGGCTCGTACAAATAACAGAGGTTGGTCTTAAAACTCTACCTGATCCTTAGCACTATATATAATCTATCTACCCCAGTACTAAATTATGATATTTTTATGGTATAGACATATTACAATGTATACTTAAGAGTGACAGGTTTTATTTCAGGACTTCTCTAAACCTTTATGGTTAGATCCAAAGTTTGACATAATAACCCCTGCATGTCAAAGCTTGCAAGACATGATAGAGCACAACGACAAGTGGTGATTGACAGTATTGCTTCTCAAGAAGTTCTATAGAAAACATTAAAGTTCCACATGCCATTCCATTTGTGTGGGTGACTAGATTTCTGAAAAATGTTATTTGCTACAAGTCAACTCTTCCATAAAATCTATTCTCTGCTTTACAAGGTCAGTTTATAGATGAAAACACTCAGTTTTTGTATTCCAGAGTGACATGCTGTTTCAGGAGGCTTACACACAAATATTTTGTCTAAACAGAGGCGTTTTCAGCACAATGATTTTGCAAAACCAATGGCAGTGTCACACAAACTATAATAAGCAATTATACTTAAATTACAACTGTACAGGGGTGGCCAAAATAAAAGAAACACCTAACAATATGTTATTATCAGTGGGCTTAATCACACCCATTGCCTTCAGAACAGCTTCATTATTTTGGAAATGTCATCAAATTCCTGACCTGTGTAATGGGATGCTGTACCATTATTAGAGTAGAAAAAACCCTAGTTGTTTGATTGGTGAAAGAGGTAGAAATCTACTTCACGCTCTGGCTTCAGAACTTTCCATAAAGATTTAATAAATAATAATAATGTTTAGAGCTGGTGAGAGAGGCCATGAAAGGCATTTCACTTAATTCTGGTGTTCATGCTACCACTCTTGGATTTCTTTAGCAGTGTGTATGGGGTCATTATCACTCTGGAGTCTTGCAATACCATGACTCAGCAGTGTTTGCACCATAGGGTGCACTTGGCCATGTGAAATGGCCTTGCATTCCATGTTTGACAATGCAGAACAATCATTGGACCCAATGAGTATGAGATGTATTCCCATACCATTGGCTTGCTCCAAAGATTATTCATCAGACCATATTACTTTTTTCCATTGCCCAGGTTGAGTATTTGTGCTCCTTACACCAGACCATGTTTCTTTGTGTGTTAGCCTAGGATACAAGTGGTTGCAGAATGCCAGCCCTACCATTATCCCAGTTTTGTGACACTATTTTACTTCAGTTTTTCTATGCTTGAGGTAATTTAAGACAACACTTGATTTAATTGGACCATAGTAGTTCTTCTATAACAAACTTGTCCAACTGTATTCCTGATTCAGGCCATATTTGCAGGACATCCCTGTGGCAGCCAATGTAAATCAAAATGAATGAGCCATTATTGATCCACCTGCAAAGAAGGAAAATATCAAGAATATATGGCATGAACCAGGCCCTGAAGATCAAATGTTGGAGATAACTGCTCCTATAAAATTAGATTCTGTGCACAGCCAATTTTACTTTTCTTGACAACAGGAAATATAGAGCACCCATACCATTCAGATTAATTTATTATTATTATTATTTATGTACTATTAATCTATCCAAAATAGCATACTGTACCAAGTGAAAGGCAGATACATTGTTGGATGCAATATCATTTAGCATACCAGAAAACCTCTTCATTTTCACAATTCAATTGTCAGCCTTCGTGCTTTGAATTACAAACACCAATTATCATTATAGCTAAAAGGCTATAACTGGTGTGAGGGGTTCATATAGGATTACATGGGCTCCCTGCAGTTTATATCCTTTAGTTCTAGATTACAGGAATTATTATCATAAACTGTACCATTCAAAAATATACATTTGTGTGGAAACTTTGAGTCTAAGAGAAGTATTAATCAGGAAACAAATGTCATAAAGCTAGGTTTACTTAAAAAAAAAAATTTGATGTCTCTGCAGGACCTTGGAGGAATCCATTATACTTGATGGAAGTTGTGTGTGTGAGAGTTGCATTTCTATACATTTCAGTAGAGCTCTGGTTGCATCTATAGATGCAGCTTCCTACCTCTTGACATGTGTGGGGATTGGGTGTAGTGTAAGTTTCAGTCTTATGCTATTATCTAGCAAATACACTGGAATCCTTCCTCCTTCACCCTTCCCTCCATTGATAGCTACAAAAACACACACCCTTCATTCAGCTCTCAGGATGTGTAGCAAAGACAAAATTGATTCCCTTATTCATAAACAGAGTCTTAAAAATGCATATTTAAAAAAAAAATTATGTCCAAGGTTTACAAAGAAAATAATGTTATTTTGGTACATATTTGACAAGTGCCTTTTTTCTAGAACTACATACATTAGACAGAGATATAGACAATTATGTTTTATCATGGCTAATATAACAACAGACTTTGTTTTAGGGTCTTCCAGAGATTGCCAGCAATGTGATCAAATTATGACACAGGCTTTTTGATCAGAGTTTCCACAATAATGGCATCAAAATCAACTGAAGTATATTCCTATTATTTCAGTCATGACAATTTCATCAAAGGAAGTTAATATTCTGTTGTAAAGTATGGTACTGGATTTTAGAAAGAGGAGTCAAATGGACAGCTCTGTTTACAAAGGGATTTCGCACAATGCCCTGCACGGTTTCATACAAACCATTATGGAGTACGTTTTTGGAAAACTAAGAGATGATTGGCAATTTTCCTTCTGAAAAGGCCCTGCAAAAAGGTTTCCAGTTTCGGAAGTCACCTCATTTGTTTGTGTGGGTGACTAGATTTCGGAAAATGTTTTTTTCTGTCAGCAAAGAATACCATATAATTTATTCTCTGTGTACCAAAGTCACTTTAGACAATAAAAAAATGGGATTATTCTATATAAATGCAATCATGCAACTGCACATTTGATTACATTTAACACCTCTCTTTTTGGAAATTAAATAATTTCTAAATTTGATACTGATTTTATAAGAAAAGGAATTACGTAAAGTTTCTCAAAATTGCTTTCCCAAATTGATGTCTGGTATTGCTCATGTCAAAGTATGTCTTGACCCTAAATGGAATCTAGGTACCGTATTGGCCAGAATATAAGCCGCACCTGTGAAATTCAAGGGAAAAAAAATAAAAAACATAATATCTGAATATAAGCCGCATCCTTAAAATTGGAGAGAAATAGGCTTTCTAATCAGTATCGATGGTATCTTCTTTTGCAGGTTACAAGCCAAAAATTGTAGCTCGCAAAACGTTACAATCGGTAAAATCGCAATCACTATTCAATTGCTACAATTCTGCAGGCATTCACACCTGTAAAACGGCAAATGTGAAAGAAAATCCTACGGGTTTCAAATAGGACCCGCAAATGGATTAAATGTAGCACCATAAATGCAAAGTAAAAATCAATACTGCACTGTAAAACACTGGGAAAGCGATGAATGACATTAGAATTAATTGCGCAACAGTCTTATGCCGGCAAATCGGCAATAATTTTTTTATGGTTGCGAATATAAGCCGCACCCGTAATTTCCAAGCGCGGAAATCGGAAAACAAGTGTGGCTTATATTCAGTCCAATACGGTAATACTAGCTTGCCATGAGTTTGGCAACATGAAGATAAACTCCTGAACACAAACATGTGTATTTTAACCATTGCATCTTATTTTAACAGTTGTACTGGAAAAAATAGATTTGTGAAGAACACGGTCAAAGAGCGCACTCAACATTTTTATATCTACTCCTGCAGAAGGACATATTGGTTTTGGTATTTACAGAAACTATCTACACTCTATCTTTGAAGGGTTAATGTAGGCACTTTTCATGTTAAACCTATTTTTTTTAGCTCACCATTAATTAACATTAAAAATAAAGTCCAAAACACAGTAAAGCAAATCTTTAGCCAGAAAAAACAGTTTGCCTCATTAATGGCCATTGCTGTAACCCTCCTCCCCACGTCTCTCACTGTACTAAGCACTACTGAAAGGAAGACTTCAAATGCAATAACATTGATTAGGCAGTTTTGGTAAGGCTTCAATAATGTTATAGCAATGTTAGTTTCTGGTTAAAGAGTTGATGTGCTGCTGATATAACATTTATTTGTAAGGTAAAGAACCACTACACCATGAAAAAAATATTTGCTTGAAAATTAAGTCTGACTCCGCACACAATCAAGCAGAAAGAAAAAAGTAATATATTTCATTTTTAATTAACAAAAAGTGTTGATGCTTCTGCAGGAACCTGAAGGGATCCATGATATATTGGTTGAAGTGGTGTGTGAGATGGGGGTGTTTACATTTATGGAGAGCACCCCCATAATGGGCAATGTGTCTATTTCAATTATCTTTACAATGAATCTCTGGTCCCATCTTCCTTCTTTTCCCAGATAGCCAAAACACACACCCTTGTGATTCAGTTCCAAGGAAGTCATGTAACAAAATGGTTTCCTGTGCCTACAAACATTCAGATTGTCACAAAAATGGTTTTATGCCTATGGCTTACACAGATGCTTATTTTGGTACTGCAACTGTCCTTAAATTAATGGCGAACTAAAGAATATGTTTAACATGAAAATGGCTTACCTGGGCCCTTAAATGTGACCTGATAAAACTCCATAATTTGGCAACAACCATAGAGCTTGTGAATTGAGGGCTCTGGTGCAAATAATGTTGGGAAACCCCCTTGCAACCAAGCTCTCTACACATGGTAGGTGCCCCTAGGTAGTCAATAAAAAAGCCTAAAATATATGTAGTTAGTCAGATCACCTTTCTATAAAAACTTATGATCGGCCCCCCTCGCTTAATAAATGAAGACTTCAGTTTTGCTCCCAGCTGCAGCCTATAGCAATCGGCATCCTTAACTGATGAGGGCCCCAGTGCTTGAGGTCCAATGAATCTAGGAAATGGATACAGTGGAGGCTCTAAAATACTATGCTGCTTAGCAGTACGGAATACAATTAAAAGGAAAAAAGTGAAAGTGAAAAGTGCAGAGACCCATTTGGATAGAAATTGATTTACAGTAAAAAGCTGGTGACAAATGAAATTTGTTTCATTGACTTTATACTCATTATCTTAATTTACGGAAATGGCTTGCAATGGTATACCTGCAGACTTCTGTTTATACAGAGCTTTTATATCTGTGGGAGAGACTGCTGACCAAATCAGATTTCTAAACAATGAAGTGTATATATATAAGACTGTTATGGTTAAACTGTAGCAGTAGTTGGTGCAGTGAGAAAAATGGTATCTGTTCCACTGTGTACTCTAAGGCTAAGTCTCAAAATTATAGCCGTCATAAATTGGCACTAATCTTCTATATTACTATGTGATATAATAATGGCCTTTCATATATTCATAACATGCCTTTTGTGTGGTTTTATAGATAATGCTGGCCTTCTAGAAATATAAATAATATATAGCCAAATACCAAGCTGGGTGAAATCTCAAAATAAAAAAGGTCATATAATAAATGAAAGGGCCTTGATTGCTAGTCCTAAAAGAATTATAGTTATGGAAATAGTAAGATTGTTGAACACCAAGCAATCTAAGTATACTTAAAAAGAGGCTTTGGATGTTTGCGTAGGCCGGTAACCACGGTTACCAGATACAGCCTTGTTTTTTGTTGTTGTGTGTTTACAGTAAATGAGCCCCAAAACATTCACTCTCCTATGGCCCACTAATTTCTAACCCGATGTGGTATACAATACTGCTTTGTACATGGTGTACTTCTATTGCTCCCATGGCTCTGTGCCATTTTCTTGTAGTGAGGACACTTGTCCTGCTCACTTAAGTCATTAAAAGAACCACTCCTATATTTCTGCGTGTACAGAAATTTATATTCTATATACATTTATTGCAAATTACCCTTAGGGTTTAGTCTCCCTAAGGGTAATAGGGGACTCCAGACGTGGACCCCTTGCTCACTGTGCCTTAGGGAGTTCAGCTGCACCTCACTGACGAGGCCCATAAAGGCCGAAACGCGTCTGTGGTTTGCTGTTTCTCCTGTTCAGGGTAGAATTGCCTGGTATTTCATGGCTGGGTCACTCTTTTGAGTGGGACCAGCCTGATATACTACAGGATATTTCTCCCTGTAAAGGGCACAAGTGAGCTAAAAGAGGTTGCTCTCAGAGCGGCTTATCATGGCTATAGAACTAACCTATTAAGGTTGGTTTGTTCTCTGATGAGTGCCTCTGACTTACCTTTTTTCTATATACATTTACACAAAACATGGCAGTACAAAGGAAATTCGCAAAAAAAGGCTCTCTTGCCTGAAAGACTTTGCTTGGGGCTTATTTGATGTAGACTGTAGTTAAATCTTTAAATGTTATAGGGAATCTCTATGTATCACCGTTGGAATTAAAAGGGTTAAAATTAGATAAAGCTGACAATTACACATAAGAAAATGAGTCTTGATTGAGGATTTGCTAAATTTCCTTAGAGAAAACAAAGTGCTTTTTCGCCTTCAAGGGATTTCTGGAGAATAAAAATGGAATGCAATTTTAGACAAAAAAACCCTCTGCTGCTCTATAAAAGACGTTAAACAAATGTTGCCGTCTCACTAGGGATGCACAGAACCGATTGTGTTATATTGGAGATGTACTGTTCCTTCAAGCTGCTGCTCAGTATCTTTACTGAAGCTATTGGAATAAATCTAAACTATTGGGCTGACGACTTTTAATTAAGCACTTTCTGCTATAATCACATTTATTGCACATGGCTCTATCACATTCTATTTTCTTTGATTGGATCGCTCAATTACCTTACTTCAGTAAAATCGGTATACTGAAAGACAAATCCTTGATTATATCTATATATCTAAAGATCTGTCTGTTTTTCTCGTTCATCCCGCACAGTTTATGCTAGCGAAATACATCCTGGTTAATGACTGGTAAGAAACATGTAAGGGGTTGTATGGGCAGTCCAGGATGTGTTGTCGTTGCTCGGGGGATCAGTGCCATTACCCTCAGCATTGCCCAAATTCTTCCTGTTTTACTTTGTCATTTTGGTCTATAGTGTTCATTGGAACAGTATGAGAACCTATTCTGTGTTCTAAAATGACGTTAATACCCATTTTATCATTTTGTAATAATATTACCTCTTCAGCTCTGTCTAATCCTTTAAGCTAGGTACAATATATTTTTTTATGACTGTCCATTGTGTGCAGCTCATTCATCAGTTCAGGTATTTTAACCAACACGTGCTCATACAGAAATATTGTTAAACCATTATAGGCACTTCAGACTGGAATTGTGAATAGTTTGAGATATTTATCAACACACCTGAAACACAAGCATATACTTTACTTTATGGTATATATAGTATTTATTCATATTACAAATTTAAATATTGAAGTGAAATGTATAAGAAACATCCTGTGATCTTCTAAACTTTTGCTTCTTGCTTCTATTTTAAGCGATAGAGAGCGAGGAGGGATCGCGATAGAGAGCGAGAAGGGATCGCGAGAGACAGCGAGGAGGGATCGCGAGAGACAGCGAGGAGGGATCACGAGAGACAGCGAGGAGGGATCGCGAGAGACAGCGAGGAGGGATCACGAGAGACAGCGAGGAGGGATCGCGATAAAGAGCGAGGCGAGGGAGAGAGAGAGCGAGGCGAGAGGCGAGGGCAAGAGAGAGGCGAGGGAGAGAGAGAGGCGAGGGAGAGAGAGGCGAGGGAGAGAGCGAGGCGAGAGGCGAGGGCAAGAGAGAGGCGAGGGAGAGAGAGAGGCGAGGGAGAGAGAGAGGCGAGGGAGAGAGAGAGAGAGAGGCGAGGGAGAGAGAGAGAGAGGCGAGGGAGAGAGAGAGAGAGGCGAGAGAGAGAGAGAGAGAGGCGAGAGAGAGAGAGGCAAGAGAGAGAGAGGCGAGAGAGAGAGAGGCGAGAGAGAGAGAGGCAAAGGAGAGAGAGAGGCGAGAGAGAGAGAGGCGAGAGAGAGAGAGGCGAGAGAGAGAGAGAGGCGAGAGAGAGAGAGAGAGGCGAGAGAGAGAGAGGCGAGAGAGAGAGAGGCGAGAGAGAGAGAGGCGAGAGAGAGAGAGGCGAGAGAGAGAGAGGCGAGAGAGAGAGAGGCGAGAGAGAGAGAGGCGAGGAGAGAGGCGAGGAGAGAGGCGAGGAGAGAGGCGAGGAGAGAGGCGAGGAGAGAGGCGAGGAGGAGGGCGAGAGCAAGGAGGAGGAGGAGGGAGAGAGCGAGGAGGAGGAGGGAGAGAGCGAGGAGGAGGAGGGAGAGAGCGAGGAGGAGGAGGGAGAGAGCGAGGAGGAGGAGGGAGAGAGCGAGGAGGAGGAGGGAGAGAGCGAGGAGGAGGAGGGAGAGAGCGAGGAGGAGGAGGGAGAGAAAGAGGAGGAGGCACAGAACAAGAGAGAAAGAAAGAAAGAAAGAAAGAAAGAAAGAAAGAAAGAGAGAGGCAGAGAGAGAGAGAGAGGGAGAGAGAGAAAGAAAGAAAGAAAGAAAGAAAGAAAGAAAGAGAGAGAAAGAAAGAAAGAAAGAAAGAAAGAAAGAAAGAAAGAGAGAAAGAAATAGGGAGAGAGAGGGAGAGAAAGAGAGAGAGGGAGAGCGAAAGAAAGAGAAAGAAAGAAAGAAAGAAAGAAAGAAGAGAGGGAGAGAAAGAGAGAGAGGGAGAGAAAGAGAGAGGGGGAGAGAAAGAGAGAGAGGGGGAGAGAAAGAGAGAGAGGGGGAGAGAAAGAGAGAGAGAGGGGGAGAGAGAGAGAGAGAGAGGGGGAGAGAGAGAGAGAGAGAGAGAGAGAAAGAAAGAGAGGGGAGAGAGATTACATTGTTAGATACATTTTGTGAAACAATGCAGGCCTTATAAAATTGTCACAGACACACCCAAATGTGTATATAAAAGCATCACATTTAGCAAAGTCATTACCGTAGAGCAAAAAAGAAAGTCTGCTACAATGACTGCAAGCACAACTGAGATATAATTGCACTGTTGCTGCATCATGTGTAATCGATACCATCCATGCCTGCCACCTCTCGCAGAGTCCACATCGGATTCTGCGCCAGCAAACAGCAGGTTGTTAAAAAGTCCAATAGCTCTTTCTCGCTAATGGGTGGCCTGTTCCCTCGACCCTGCTGGTTTTTTAAATAAACCTAAATTCCAATAATTGTTTAATGTTTATTTCTGTTTAGTTCTGGTTCAAATCACTTGCCTCCGTATGACAGAAATTGATATTTTACGAAGGTTGTAAATCAGGAAATTGTTTATTTTATCTCAAAGCAGTTGGGATATGTTCATAATGAAGATATTTAGACTCCTGATTTTGTTGGGCTAATAACAGGTTTCTAAAAATATCTTTGTTCAAATTTTCACGGCAGGAATGCACATTAAAATGTATATTTGGGTATAAATATCTTTTGTATTAATTCAACAGATTAATATACCAAACCTTGAGACAATGTTCAGTGCATAAATCAGACTGACACAAACCGAATTGCTGTGTTCATAAAAATTATTACCCGTCAGTCTGGAAGAAAATATGCTCTTACACAGATATTTATCTATTATTTATTACATTTCTATTATTTATTAAATTCCCTTTTCAATCAGCAATCCATTATTATGGAACTCCCAAAATAATGGAAGCCCTAACTCTTACACCATAATCCCTAGTCCAAATTGTATCCCAAACCCTACCCCAAGACCACAGTCTACTAAACTACTCTGAATAAATGGCAATATCCCAGTTTTGATTATCTTAGGGGAAAAATATTCTCTGGCTCCACACTAGTTTGTATTGCTCCACAGTTCCCTGGGATACTGAGAAGATACTACAAAAGGAACCAAAAAAAGATCATGATCATTATGGTCAGACTTAGAGGGAAGGTAGCACTGTCCATCCAAGACTGGAGTGCACTATGAATTAGTTTCTAGACTTAACCTACATTTTTATGCAAGAAATGTACAGCTGTGCACATTTAACACCATTACATTATTGGATTGCAGCTTATTGATAAAATGTTTGACGGATATATCTGTAATTCAGTGTTTTCCAGAATGCAAACATTTTTGAATTTTTGCAAAATTTAATATGTTTATATCTACATGTTGCCATACTGAGAGTGATCATAAACTTTAAACAAGCAATCAAAATGGAAATTTATTTTAAATAGCCCAAACTGGGAAAGGGTGGTTAAAAATACATGTGAATATGAAGAAAATCCTGAAAATTGTTAATATTGCTCTTTATTTAAAAAGGTATGTTTTCTATAGTGCCATTTAGAAGGGTGCTTTAAAGAACAGTAAGTGGCTAGAACGCCATGAGAGAATAAATTATATAGAAAGAAAAAGGCTATACAAGGAGACATAAATTGAGGTTCCTCCTCCAAATTTAAATCCTAGACGGTATGTTTGTACAACACAGGAGGGTAAGATAAATGACACTGAGTCAGCTTACTGTAGCCGCTTGAGCAAACCGTGTCTTTTAACCTTTGCATTTGAGACAATTGGGCACAATAGGGGGTGATGGCAGTGTCTTAAGGATGTAGTTTGTATACTTCTTTGAAAAGATGCATTTTTAGTTTGTCACTGTCGCTTTGCCTCCTACCATCATACTTTCTGCAGATAAAAGAAAGAGGCAACAAGAGTGAAGGGAAGATGACGTTCATAAACAAACAAAAAAGAGTGAAAGGGTAGGAAGTGGAGTATTTGGAAATGGGGGATGAGATATAATAGGTAAATTGTTATTGAACCCTTTATATGTCAAAACCATGATAATAAACTTTAATCTGGATACTAAGAGAAGCAAGTAGAGGTGCTATAGGTAGTGTTGAACGAGGGAGATGAGAGTGGCAGAGGAGTTTATTAAAGATCACAGAGGGTATTTACGGGTGGCATGCAGGCCAACAAGGAGTAAGTGGCATTAGTTGATGAAGGATATGAGTGAGTAGAGCAACGTTTCTGTTATGTCTTGCACAGGATAGTGACTTATTTTGAAGATGTTTTATGGTGAAGACAACTAGATTTGGTTAATGAGTAAATATGAGAAGTAAATAGAGGGCATAGTCCAAATGAACCCGAAGACAGCAAGACTGAAGAGTTGAAGTGAATGCATTGCAGAGATAGAAACGCTATGATGGTGCGTCTCCTGATCAACGCACCGTTGCTCCAATTTAGAGCAAAACATAATTTTACATATATACAAAAATATTTAACACATGAATTTGTATTAAATGTGAATGTGCCGGTAATTGTATCTTGATGTAATTGAAACACTAGTTAAAAGAGATTATTACTCACCAGAAGAAGTTCAACTTTGGCAAACTTTCCACCCAAGGACAAGACATTGTGCCTTCCACTTGAACATATAGTTCACATGAACTATCTATTCCTGGCATAATAGGAAATGACTGATTAATGTTTTTTTCATCTCTTATGTATATTTTTGTTTTATCTTTCATAATTTTTTTTTTTAAAAACTACTATACGATTCAAAATATAATGCAATGAAACTATTTCTTGCAAAATAAACATTTTACATTTATATATTTTTTGCTTCATATAGGGTGCATGCTTTTTGGACATATGAAAAGGAGGCCAATATGGTAGCCTAATATATTTTTTATTAAAAACCTAAAAACCATTGTAGAAAACAATGCATAGAATGCACATATCCAAATTGTATCTAAATAAATCTACAAACAATTATGTGTTTCCAGCTACACAAAAGAAAATTTTGTTCCTATCAAACACATCATGTTAGATTAGCAAGTAGGATTCCACACAGTTGATTTTTTATAACATCTTATTAATACTTGTTTTCACTAATACAAAGCTACAGCCATTCCCGATGAGCAACATTCTCATCACATTACTGGAAATATAAATGCAATATTATACTGACAAGACATGACAGAGAATTGCTAATAGGACAGGACTTGTTCTGTGCGCTGGGAGAATGCTATTTTGCTGCCAGTTGTTGATTTGTTTAAAACCCTGCATGTGAACACTACAAAACAGCAGGGGACAATAAATCTCAGTGTATTTCGTTTTAGGGGAAATGTGCCCGATTACTGATAAACTCCTTTAGTTATGTCAGCAGGAATGCTGGAGGGAGCTACCATTTCTCTACCTTCGAAAGCTCAATGCTAAACTTCAAATAAATTGTACCAAAATATTTAACATATTTCCCCAGTGCTCCCAAGGGGTGTTATTTCAATTTGTATGTTTGCTGATGGGGAGTGTGTTTGTGTAACTGTAAGGAAGCAGTTTCTCCAGTGACTGATTGCATGCTGTGCCAAGAGAGATTCCTGCACTTTGTCTCAACGGGATCGTGTTATCATCATCATACAAATTCACATGTAAAGAGACACAAACATGATCAGCACACATCTATTTTACGTCTGCCCATTTTTATTAGCATCGCTCCATCTAGAAAATGTTCTGTAACAGTATATACAATATGGGTATGTAGTTTTCCTGCTCTGTAGGCCTGACAATGGGCAGCAGTTACAATCTAATAGGAGTAAGCACAAAATGACTCCTGAAGTGGGTGCAAGAGCGACTGGAGTGTGATTGTGAAACCAGTCCGGATGCAGAAGGGCTCCACGTCAATAAAGAACAAGTGGAGGTTGTGATTTGAAATATTAGGGGTAATAGGTGTACACATAAAGGACTAGCCTTCCACTTCAGTGGTCTTATAAAGGGCGCTCAAAAGAATAGTTAGGCAGGGCGAGATAAAAAAACTAAAATCTTTATTAATTTACTGTGTTTTTAAACAATTAATTACTTAACAAAATATATATATATATATATGGTCCAGGCATGTATGTAGATGTTCCAGATCTTTCCAACCTCTGAAGGATGTTTATGGAGTGGGAGTCACCCATGGGGGGATTACAAAATTGAATTTTTTTTAGCCCACTCTGTAAAACACACATAGTGGCAGCAAGCATTAATGTAACATGAAATGTACACAAATGCACAGTATGTCTCTTTGGGGAGCACTCCCCACTAGGTGGCTCCCACTCCAGAGACCATACATCATTCAGGAGGTGGAGAGATGAGGAAATACTGCAATACACGGTCTAAATACACAGTGGTGGTCCAGTGGTTAGGATTCAGTGCTGTCCCTACTGTGACCTGGGTTCAATTTCAGTGAGGGAACCAAAAGGTCACACCACCCAGAAGCCATGCAGGGTTGGCCTAGTCAGTACTTGGATGCAAGACCACCTAGGAATACTAGGAGCTGTATGCTGTAGCCCACTAGAGAAGGAACTGGCAACCCACTCCAGTATCTATGCCATGAATACCAAGTGGATCAGTATGGGATGTTACGGTCCATGAGGTCATGGAGAGTCAGACAGGACTGAATGGTGCAAACACACACAAGTGTTTAATAAATGTTTTTTTTCCTCATCAGGCTACCTAACCATTTTTTGTGAGTTCTTTATAAAACATTAACGTGGCCCTTTATGGTTTTATTATGTCAAGATCTTAGGGTATAGGATGCATATTCTACCTAACTGTCTGCCATGAAAACATTGTTGTTTTGTAACAAAGAGATGCAGACAAGTAGGAATGTGGGGAACCTTGAGAAGAAGCAGTGGGCTCCTCATGATGACCTGTCTAGAAAAGGCGATGCTCAGGTAATGTAAGGTGAGGTAAAGCAATTAAAAAAATACATCTTATGTTATATAGATAGAATATGAATCGAAGTGTTGCATAAAAAAAAAACTATTATGTTATGAGACATGTTTTCACTTTGCAGCAAAGTGAACATATGTCCATAGCTGGTGTCTCAAATGCATATCACAGGGCGCAGGTTAGTACACCCCTCACATTTTTGTACATATTTTATTATATGTTTTCATGTGACAACACTGAAGAAATAACGCTCTGCTACAATGTAAAGTAGTAAGTGTACAACCTGTATAACAGTGTAAATCTGCTGCCCCCTCTACATAACTCAACACACAGCCATTAACATCTAACATATGGATCTGACATAAGGCCATCTAGTTGCTAAACCATTGGCAACAAAAGTGAGTACACCCCTAATTTGAAATGTCCAAATTGTGTCCAAAGTGTCAATATTTTGTGTGGCCACCATTATTTTCCAGCACTGCCTTAACCCTCATGGGCATGGGGTTCACCAGAGCTTCACAGGTTGCCACTGGAGTCCTCTTCCACTCCTCCATGATGACATTTACGGAGCTGGTGGATGTTAGAGACCTTGCACTCCCCCACCTTCTGTTTGAGGATGCCCCACACATGCTCAATAGGCTTTAGGTCACCTTTACCTACAACTTGTCCAAATGATCCCATTCCATCACAGCATATCCCTCCCCACACTTACCCCAGCTCTCACACCTCTATTCAGACTATCCCTAAAAACAGGCAAGTTTCCATCATCTTTAAAACATAATTATACCCATTCTTAAAAACTCTCATCTGGCTCTGCATCTCTCTACTACCCTTACCTGGTAGTAATTCCTTTCCTCTTTCTTGACCCATTCCAATCCATCTTCCAGCCCCAACACTCCACATAGACAGCTCTCACAAAAGTCACTAATGACTTGCTCACTGCTACATCAGAGGGTCACTTCTCTATTCTAATTCTCCTGGATCTCTCTTTTCTTTGATACAGGATTAAATAATGTTATGTTCATTGCTTACACCACTGCTAATGTTGTTTGCTACAACTTTACATGTGCAGTGCAGTTTTCCTTGTTATCCTGTTATCCTATAGTTATCCTTTAATCATAACTTTTAGTTATGGCTGAATTTATTGCATTAAGAATCTTAATAAACTAGGACCAATATAACCTGCTGGAATATTCAACATTATTTGACCACGTCTTTGTTTAACATTCAGGACAACCCTTTTTGTAATGACCACAAACCTTTGTGTTTTGTATTCGGCTCTGCCATCTCTACTGGAAGGCTGTTTCATATAAAATGCTCCGCCATCAGTGAGCAGCGTTTGCCGTCCACTGCTCCAACACGCGGTAGTTGGTGCCAGCTCTTTCCTGGCAGACTCGCTCACTGTTTGTCCAACAATACCAAATGTTTTGTAACTGAAGAAAGAATTGGCGGAAGAACTACATTCCCCCGCTCCCCATGGCAAACCTGAATCATTATACTCACTGCTTACCAAATTATACTTAATGATGAGGATCTGACACGTCATTATCATCAAGTATGCTTATGGGATAGTCTTAATAACCGAGCATGTGTATATATGGCTGGATCTGACATAAGGCCATCTAGTTGCTGGCTTACTGTCCATTTTGGTTTAAACCCAAAAAGATTTTAGGTTAGGAAAATGGTTTATAAAGAGTGCAACAAACTAAAGACATCAGCGGCTATACACACCATGCACATAAAAGTATATTAATTTTAGCAAATTGTGTAGGCATGAGTGTATAGTAATACAGCAGGGCAAACAGAGCTTGCAAATGTTAATAACGTGTAGGGGAGGGGGAGATGGTAAATGCCAAATCATCTGCATCAACTAATTAATAAAATATCCCGTTCTCCTTGGACTCCTGAACAAATAAAAACAATTAGTCAAACACACCCCTCAGGCTCCAAATCAGTTGGAGGAGTGATAAGCACCATAATGGTTTACGTAGCTGTGCATGTTAGTTTTGTTACGTTTCACAAATATATGACATTCTTCCCAAACTACAGTGGTCATTTAAAGGGACAATGAAACTAGTTTATTCTTGTTGCATCTCAAAAAGTGTATTTGGAAAAAAAAACACATTAACACTTTTTTTTTTCAAATTATGTTCTCAAAATGTTTAACTGATCTCACAATAAACACTAAAATAGATGTATGTGACATACGTATGTGCCAATGACATATATATGCTTTGGGACTTCAGTTTCAATGAAGTTCAAAAAGTTTCTATTTAATCATTTTTTTATACAAAACAAATCTGATTTTTAAAGCCTGATCTTTTAAATGAATTAAAAAAGGAGACAAGTAGCAATATTAAAAGTACCACAGCAAAATGAAAAAAATATATGTTAGAAAACTTAGTCTAATTAAGAGAATACTTAAGTAGGAAAAGTCATAGTTAGTTTTTAATGAGAAAGAAATGCCTCACACAATGTTTCTATTGGTTAGAGATGTACTAGCCACTTACATATTTTTTTTAAATGCTACTGAGAGACCATGTGTAAGTGAATAATACATCTCTTAACAATACAAACACAGAATGCATGAGCTGTGGGGGCAGACCTTTGCAGGGACTGTTTGAGTAAGTGAAAACCAAGCTTTTAAACATGTGTTCATAAAATGATATTTAGATATGCAAACACTTTATTTTAATATTAAAAAAAGAGAAATGTTCATATGCCTTTAACCCCTCTGCAGACAATACTGAGAACTCCCCCCAATTTAAGTTAGGTGTGTCAGATTTCCCCCCTCTCTAGACAGCAGTCTGTTCAAAGTCCGCTACAGGATTTGTCATCAGGTGTAGACGGAGCTGGCAAAGTGCCAATAAAATGTAAAAGGACCACCTCTTTTTGTAAAAAGAAAGCTTTATCTCCATGTAAAATATGTAACAAAGCAGAATGTGACACTAACATCTTGGACTGCTGTTTGGCCTGAGATGGGGTGTTGTCCTACTGTGATTTGCATATTTGGATTGAAAGTTGCCAAATTAACCAAATAGCATTGCAAAGTGGCAGTCCTTCAATAGAACTGAATGCAGATGTTATCTGAATCAAATGTTCACCCCATTCTAATCCTGCTAGGGACAAAGGTAAAATGTCTGCTATCATTAAAGCAAATAAAAACAGTTAAATGTTAAATTATGTGCATTTTAATATTTTTCTAACTATATACTGCACATTATGAAGTCAGGTTCTTTACAAGTGCTAGTATTAACATCTACGGCCTACTCAAATAACGCACTACGTCCCTTTAAATGATCAGATTCTATCTTTATTAATATATGGGCATCCATGTAACATTTGTAGTGTATTTCTAATCCTTGTATGAGAATGACTGTATGAGAGTATGTTGAACACAAGCAACACTCCATATATTAATAGCAGAAGCATATTTTGGGATCAGTCTGAGTCACACCCACTGCGCCTATGCTCTGATCTCCCCATCACCCCCCTGGTTGGATTTGCTTTTTGGGTTTCCATGTGGCTTCCCTAATGCAACCTCTCCTTACAAACTGCCTTCTCTTAAAAGCTATTTCGAGCAGGCATACAGCCTAATGTGATCTAAAAGCCACTAATATGATTAGACCTCTTTTTATATCATATTCTAGAAAATGAATAATAATTCAATACAATACACTAATTTACTGTAACAGGAATGCAAGGAGAATAATAATAATCATCATCGCACTGCAGGTAGAGAGCGTCCTTGTTTTAGCAGAACAATCTTTGTATTCTTGCCATGTATGGAAGCTCTATCTTACCATTTGCCAAACAGCAGAATCCTGTAATAATTTGATTTTTTATGGTTTGAAGCTGTTACACATAAAAAAAAAAAAAAAATCAAACAAAAACAAAAAAATGCATGTGTTCATAAAGACTTTAAAGGAACATTGCAGAGTAAAAAGTTTTTGTGCTTCAAATGCATAACCTACAGCTTGTTGTTGTTCAGTCGTGTCCAACGCTTCTTATGAACAGCAGTACGCCAGGCACATGTCTATGACATACCCATCTTGGGTATAGCTCACTGCTTCGTTGAAGTACACAAGTTAGCAATCCAGAAGGGGGCGCTACATCTAGCAAAGTGGAATACCATTTAACACAGTTATATAAAGATATGAATTATCTCTACTTTTAAATTGCCCTCTGCTTACCTCTAGGGGCTGCCATGTTGGCTTCTCTCACTCATCCCATCGCTCCGTGTGTCACTGGGTGAGGTGGAGAAAACTGAATCACATGTGAATATCTGTATTGTATCTTCTAAAGAAAACATAGAACAGCCAGATGCCTCATATTGGTTCAATGTAAACCAACAGGAAGCTGTTGACAATGCTCTGCTTGCATTATTAGTTGCAACATGGAGAATCACAGCTTGGTGTCTATCCACCACACAGAGACACCCTCTGAAGCTTGTGAGAAGCGAGAGAGGCCACCATGACCGTTGCTAGAGGCAAATTTAAAAATTATATATTATTGTGCCAATACTGGACTTTCAACAAGTGTCTTGTTTTTACTGCTACTGTAAAATGTAACCCATTAGGATGCCCATAACCGTGACCCTGAATCTGCCTATTCAGTAAAAACAAATGTCACCCATAATGAACCTTTAACAGTCAAACTAAAACATGTTCTAGAACAAATGCATGCTCCCCCTTCTATTTCACTCTTCCCTCCCATAACCAATGAGGATGTTGTAGCATGTAAGGGGAGGGCTACCTATTAGGAACCGTTGACTTACCCATTTAAAGGGACAATGTAGCCCCAAATGTATTAGCAAACATTTTAAAGCATAGGTTTTTATAATTACACCATAGACAGCGGGTTAATGTCACCACCACCCTTAAACACTGGAGGCAGGAGCTCCAAGGTGTAGGTTACACCAAACATATAAACAGGGGTTAAATAAAGCACTATATACTTCACCTATAGGTAATCCATCTAGTCATTTAAGAATTAAAGAAATAGTAAAAACTGCTCAACCCAGGTCTAAAATACTAATTTCCAAACATTTTGATCTGGACCCCTTTTCCACTCATAAGAGTAGATGGGCCCTAGACTGTGAGCTCTCAAGAGTATGGTTTTCCAAGGTTAGCTGACCCCTAAATGAAATTGTTACTACCTCTCCATATCTATGTATAAAATGTTTGGTCCTTTCCTTCTTCACCATCACAAAATCTGACAGTCTCGCGGCCAGCTGACAGAAGGCGCTGCCGATTTTAGCATATAAGGAGTGCCGACAGAAGAGGCTTTGAGCTATGAGAGGTGGGGGGCAGAGTGCCCGCACCGAAAATATCGATGGCCTTGCTGTCGATTCAGCGCCGTCGAGTTGCGCCACGTCGGAGAGGAGAATAGTACTTTGCCTTCCCTGGAACTTGATGGCGCCTGAAAACTCACGGCGCCCTCTGGCGGATGGCACCTGTAACTGCAGCTGTCAGTGCTGCAGAAGAAATGTGCAGGCCAAGAGGGATAGATCCAAATGTTTTTGCTTTATAAATAGTAGTCATTTTATGGGTGACACAAGGTAGAACTATTATTATTACAGATTATTTTACAGTTTGGACCCCTATATTTTACATTTCTTTCTTCCCTTCTCTGCACTCCATCCCTTCCTCCTGCTGTAGAGTAACACACCCCTATTCTATATACATTTATAGCACTGTTCCTTTAAACGTCCTGCACTCCTACGGCTGTAAACTACAACATTGCTCATAAAGCGAGCTGCTTACAGAGACTATGAAGCTATTAATTTCTTTAGACATTAAAACTGATGTTTTATATTTCTATCCTTTATTGAGATTATAAATAGATCATCTTCAAATGTATAATATATCAAAAGACTGGGTTATTTTAAAGAGCTATTCTAAAGTTAATTGGGTGCTTTCTATAACTTATTTCCTTTCCTAATCTAATACATTAGACTTAAAACTCCATCAGTTCCTAAATGGCCATAAAATAATTACACAGAGCACTCAGAGCCAGTGTCTGTTCAAATGGGTTTCTCCTGCATATATCTAAGACTATAATAGGTACACGCAAGATCATAAATACAGTTATACAAGTCTTGTACTAAAACAATCCTTTATTAGCATCCAATTCAATGCAGTTGTAATACTTTGCAAAGGACGACTATTATGTGCGAGGGCCATTATCATCATACGGTAAGCGCTATAATACAGTCTGTAAATGTAATCACTTTATACACCTAAAATGGAAAGCTCAGCATAGAAACAGAATACAAATACAGTGGAACCCCTATAGTCATCAGCCCCTATATTTGTCACAATTAATATTACTCAAAATTTTCCTATATTCATCCAAAAATCCAATAATAGTCACGGCATTTTAAAAAACAGACAGAAACAGGCAACTTTGGACAAGTTTGGGAAAGGGACAAAAAAAAGCCATTGATCACCAGAATTGGAGTTACCCAATGTTTTAATGGAAGGTGTCTCCCCTTCTAAATGATACATTTTGTTGTTGTTCTTCTGCCATCATTGCTCCTTAGTAAAGTTGTGGTTAATTGGAGGGAGTAGGAGCTTGCAAATACATGATCTATAGAGGAATAGACTTAAACTATGGAGTAACATCAACATTCAAGAACATGTGGGTCTGTATATAGGATTAATGAGAAGCATCCAATGGAGTCATTATGAAGTCTACATAGTATAAGTATGGGTCGTTTCAAGTTCTGGTGATTTACAAAAGTTGGGGGTTTTGTGAAGAGACGTACACTCGAAAAAATAGTTTCTCAACAGTTTTTAGGCCGGAGCACCCTCTAATTTTTTCTAAAATACGAGTGAGTTTAGGCAAATATGCTCAAAAACTCTGCAACACTTTGGGAAACACGGGTGAAGCTTCGATCTAAGAACGACTGCAAAAACAGCTATTTTCAGCATAATGTTTTCCCACACAAGATCAGCTTTTTTTGTTAAACACAAGAATTGAAGATGTGTTTGCTGACCCTTAACTAATCAATTCTGTGCAGCTCAGTATATTTGTTTGTTGAGAAGTGTATTAATTTGGTAAATTATTTAATCATGTGTGGTCATGCTACTAGGCCCTCTCTACAGCTCACAAATTAGCATACGGAGACACATTAAACATACAGAAACGCTATTATTTCTATGATGTATTTCTCAATGAAGAATTTCTAATAAAAATGGCTTATTCATGCATAGACAAACTGAAAGACCCAGACAGATGGAAACAAAAACTTATAACCGAGAATAGCAACTACAGCCAAAAACACTATCCCCCCCCCATCAGTGGTTTAAAACCCCTGTTCCAAACATTTGAATGGCATACAGGATTACACCCACTGTTCAGTGTTGACTAGACACGTACTCAGACTCAAAGAAGGCACAAAAAGAGAATCTTGGTTCATCATGGAGCAATACAAGTATTACCCTTGAGAAGCCTGATCCATCCAATGGAGATACAAGGAAAGAAGCAATATAATACAATACATGAAAGGGCAACGGGGCCAAACAGAAAGCAGTAAAATCAACTACTATAAACGGTCTCCATAATTAGACCTGGAAACACACTTCGTTGAATATATTCTATCATGTGATATCCCCTTCTCTTTCTCTCCTACTCTCCATTTTCTTTCAGTGTATTTAGCCTAAGGGTAGAAGTGTAATAATGTTTACAATTTGATGTATACTTGATAGATCTGAGAATATTTATGCAAATGACAAGGTTTTATACACACTTTGTAAAGGAACATGAATTACAAAAATATGTATATAACTAAATACATTTTATTTGTCCCAAAAAAAATTCTAGTACGATACGATATATTAGCAAATAAAAATAACCCAACTTATTTATTTAGGTGACTGCATCAATTAACACAAACAAGTAAATGATCATTATATATGTATTTTTTTTATTTCTAGAGTGCGTTACAGTGACAAAACACCAAACAATTACATGATTATAGAAGTGCATTATAGAGACTATTTATATATATATATATATATATATATATAATAAATACACACACACACATATACACATACAAATTTTAAAAAAATAATAATTGTAAACCAGTAGAATTTGTGTAACTTTCTACAAAAAGTGAGAACACAGACATGACACATTTTATTAGTTGTGTGTACAGTTTCAGGAGGACATTAGTCACAAAACAAGACACTTATTTTGGATTCCAAATTATCGAACAATGTGAAGAGTAATAAAATACTAACCTTCTGCTTCCCAAACCACCAATATATTCAGAGTACATTTCCTAGCATCATCAAGAGTCCTGCCTTGTAACGCTACCCAAAAAACCCATTACTTTGTGTTACGGGAAGCCAGTCCTTATTTATTAATAATACTTTACAACCCTCATTCATGGCCAATGATTAATTACATATCTAGCTCCAAGCTGTACTTCTTAACTACAATATGCATGGCCCCTGTAAATAATACATATTTACATATTCTAGTCTAGTCTAGATTCTGAGAGATGTTTTCATTATAATAAATATGTTAACATAATGCCAATTAAAGGAGAAGAACAACAACAATAAACTAAAAAAAATGATATTACATATCCTAACATTTGAATATATATATATATATATATATATATATATATATATATATATATATAAAAAGATATACATAGATTTACCCATCATTGTGCAAATATCCATATAGCATTACACCTGATTTGTGCATTATGAACCTAGTTGACCTGCCAAAGAATTTACAGGCCCTGACCCAACAGACATACGCAGTACTTTTTGCATAACCCATGTGCCCTATCATAGTGGTTGCATGACCAGTACTGAGTGCATGCCATGTAATTGTGGTAACATGGCCAAGATCTCTTACAGTATGGTTTGCATGCACTGTGGGCCCTTTCATAGCAATACAATACTAAATTACAGCCATGCCATTGTGGCTATGTGACTTATTGGTAAGGTCTGTGTGCTCTGCCATTGTTATGTCCATGCCTAATATAGTGAACTCAACTTTAATAACAAGAGAGCAGGTAAACTACAAATAATAAAACAAAGATTTATAAAAAAAACTTAGCTTTTCTCTATGTTGTACATAATTCTATCCCTCCATCCACCTCTTAATACAATGTAATAGACTAGAACAACAAATTGCAAAACGTAATTAATCAAATGAAAGGGGCTAAAGTGGGTAAATACCAAGATTTGCCATCGGTATACAGAGAGGTCTTTAGGCATTGTTGGGCCTACTGATTAAAAATGGTTTTGGGGGCATGTAAACAGTTTGTGGCCATTTGCCGTTAACAATTTATGAGGTATCAAGGCAAATGAAAATGGCAAACTTTTCATTTTACCCAAAGAAAAAAAAAAAAAACATACAATCCCGACACCTTGGACCAAATACACTAATCTGGGCAACTCCACAAGGCTCTCATGGTGCCATACATGATTATACAGTGCATTTAGTTTATTAGGATAAAAAGAAAGCAGATAAAAGACGGTCCCGTTTTCTAGAAGCCATACTAGTAGTTATGTTGGCACCATCCTGCATAGTATCCAGTTACCATCCCTCTTGAGATCTGTATTGCATATAGCAACCTACTGCCTAAAATATCTCCTGTATTTATAGCACAGCATGTGCAAGCTTAGCCATGCTGAGCCGCCGACTATTTGCCCTGTGCCGCTATGTAATAATTTTGCTGTGTTGACTGAATAGAAAATAAAGCTCCCTGTTTATTGCTAACAAACTTGTAAAGGAAAAAAAAAATCCATTTATGTGCTTACACATTACGGAGTGCCTTTAATTTAAATTACAAAGAAATAAAAGCCATAAAATATAATCACAGACATCTCTGGCCCTGCTGTTCGTGGCAGTTTCCATCAACGCTATTGTTCCCACTAGAGTATTCATTTAACTCCTTCAGACTAAATACGCGGGGCAGGTAAGGAAGGGGTTAAGCAGATCCGCTCCGATTGACAATAAATTCTGAATTTGCATTGTCAGTGCTGTATATCACAGTGAGCTATAGACCATATTAGCAAAAAGAACTGAATTATATTGCATTCATGATGCAATTAAACACTTCACTAGGAATCAATGTAAAACTGATGAGGCCTGAAAGTAGTGCATATGGCTCAGAACATTATAAAACATTACCTTCACTCAAATCCTTTTCAGTAGCAATTTAAATCTTCATACAGTTACTGCTGCCAATGGTAAACCATCTCCTGATTCATAACAATGCAGGGTAACAAATGACTTTTTTTTTTTTTGTTAACTTAAATGTATTCAACTACTAAATTACCCATGAAACCGGAATAGCTGACAAGAGTAATCGGAATTATTATTAGCTCTGCAAGTATTCTGCATTAGCCAATTTAAAAAGCACGGCTCACAGGCAGGGACCAGTTAGAAGGAGGCAGGGTGTTAAATGACTGCAATAGTTCTTCATTTTACTGCTGCTCGAGCTAAAGGTCGAGAGATAGAAATTACATATGACTGCAAACACAGGGAAGATATTTGTCTTCCGCTGCAAATCAGGTCAGCCGTAAGCATAAAAACATTTGGAATTCAATCTGATGGCGTGTCATATCAAAATGGATAGTATTTACAGTGCACATAGGGGCTGATCCTTATTTCTAGCTGCTAATGCTTTTTTCCAGCTACAAATTACTTCTTCAGTCCCAGCTACAATAAGCTATATATAGTATTATAAGCTGCAAAGAGAACATTTATACATCTATATAGAATTTACATTTAGCTAACTGACCATGCTCAATATATAGAATATGCAACTGATATAATTACTGTGTTTAAAGCAGTTATATTGGTAATATATATTATGCAAATATATTAATGGCAAATATATAATACAGGAGATCGAATGGATGGCTATTTTTTTTGGAAACATACATAATTATTATTAAACTTATCTGTAACCAGCACAAAATGATAGGGCCCACAACACATTAACTTAATTTGTTACCCTATATTAAATGAGTATATTTTACCAAGAATATTATTCCATAGCTCTCCGTTCATACGCCGCCTTTGCCACTTTCAGTTGCATTTCATTTTTTCTTTTTTCCCCCTTTTGTATTATCGCTCCATCAATAATTCCCTCATTAACATTCACATTTAATTTCCATTCTCAATTCATCCCCCTCTTACAGTTCTATCTCATCTTAAATGCCCCTCTCCTTTTAAGTCCCCCTTATTTTATATTGGATATTATTGGTCTCATTCCATGCCCCTAATTTCTTCTATTTTATTAAGAAATCCTAGCCATGGTTATCTCACATGCGCCATGTTGCTTCACTGGCTAAGTGTATAAGTAGCCCAGGGAAAATGGTAGCAGTGGGGTCTAGCACAAAACTAGGAAGAGGCCTAAATGCATCAACAATCCTCATGCAGTACTTAATACCGTGTGACACTATGGATTCCTTACATTTAAGGTCAGTGAATTCATCCAATTCTAAATTAACACTCAATGCTACTGACTTTCTCTTACTCTGAGATAAAACAACAGAAGGAACCAAAGAAAGTGGTGATGGCTAGACAATGGGATTTTCCATTAAATGTGGGACATTCTTTCAAAAGAGAGACACTAAGGAATTTCCTCTGAAAAATGACATTGTTCCTCCAAAACAAGTTTGCAAAGGTATTTTTATCTTCTATGTTAGTAATAACAGAAGTAGCCTTGCATCAATACTATATGGTACTGCTAAATATATTAGAAATGAGGCACCAGTCCTGTAATTTCAGATGGTAAATCCATATATTGTTCAATTTACTTGGTTACTCCCGAAATTATCTTGGCTCAGTAGCAGCGTGAACAGTAAGTGGCCTACTTACATTCAACAGAAACCTCTGATCCCTCACTAAAACCAGAGTAATATGCAAATGTCAGAGGTGACATACATACGCGCCAATAAACGTGCCCATCTTTCACAGAGAGATGGCATTCTGGTGAGGCGTCTTCCATGTTGTCATGGATACTAACGCATGGGGCCCCAGAGATTGGAGCCTGGAATTAATGGCCATCCCGAGTAAAGGATTCCTGTCTTGGCTAAATTGATGGATTACACTGATGTGCCATTTGTCATACTGTAATTGTTCTGGCAAATGTAATACCCACTAGTATAAACATTGTGCTGCTTTGCTAATAAAACTGAAAATAGGAAGAGAAAAGATGATGTAGTGTTACATTCAGTTAAAGGGACACCGTTTCTTTTTCTGTGTCTAGGAAGGTAACGGTGTGTCATTAATGGATCTCTTATATAAAAACCCTTGTTTTAGGCCAGTGGTGTCCTACTCAAGTCCGCGGGGACTCCTAGAAAGCCAGGTTTAAGGCTATTCATACCTGAACTTGGATGGGTCAATCAAAATTCCTTTATGTAATCACTGACCCACCAGAGCTCAAACATTGGTATTCTGATCCCAGAGGATTAAATGACTGCGTAACTGATGCTGCTGTCTCTTGCACGGTGTGATAGACTCCATGGTAGTCATACATTATTTCATCTTATTCTGCAGCAATATCCAGTTCATATTTTATGACTACAGATTCAATATTTTTGAGGGCCCTGCTCTGGTCTAATGCCAGTGTGCCTTATCATACTTTATTCATCATTTTATTTGTATTGAGCAAGCTACATACTCATCTACATTTATATTGTTTCTTCAAGCTTTGGAGAAAGCACTATGGACACCGGATTCTAAGCTTAAAGACAGGGCCCTCCATCTTTTTAATGTGTTAATATGGTTTTCCTTGGATCAAAATTTATGTATAGTGCTATGGAATATGTTGGCGCGTTACATTTTAGCCAGAATATCATACAGGCGACGACTTGCAATCATTAACTAAACACTGAGCTCCATTTGCAATTAAACGACCACTGTAATTCCCAAGTAGGAGGACCTAGCAATTTTAATTCGGTGTAAATCATTAATAAAATTCCTATTTAATACTTTACAATATCAATATGAAATTCAGTTTCAAACAGTAGAGTATCTGCCTCGAGCAGAGTGTTTACTCTCCACCCTGATAAGGTCATTGAAGAACAAACAAATAATATTGGAGAATAAACAATCATCATCAAGCTGCACAAACAGCAAAGGCATGGTACCAAGAGAAATCTGTACCCTTTGGGCATAACTGCTTTGGTGGTACTCACAGGGTCTGAAAAATTAACAGCCACCTAGTATATAAAGCCACCTCCCCCATTAACCTAATTGTGGGGTGGATATCAGCTACAGCTAAGTCTGATTAACAAAAAGCTCAGTATTGAATAGGATGATCAATAATCAATTAAAACATCTAACTCATGTTGTTAAGGCACTACAGTGGTCCTTTAAACACACGTTATAATCCCTGATATCATCTAAAGCTTTTGTTTTTTTCTATTCTAAATGTGCTAGAATATCTTTATGTAGAGAAGTTATCCTGTGATGACAGCATATACATTAGTATACAGATCAATAAAATTATTGTACTACTAGCTACTTGCCCATCAAAAATGACAGGATTAAAATAGTAAGGCTGGCAATGCTGTTTACCACACAATGTGAGGCTTTTTCTCCTCTGACCACCTTCGGCGCGCATCGCGAGCCCCATGCTGAGCGCCTTGCGAGCCTCTCCCCTGTGTACTTCCACTTTCCTGCTTTGCACTGATGACCTTTGGCGCTCATTGCAAGCTCCAAGCTGAGCGCCTTTGACACTCATCGCAGGGCTGGCAATGAGCGCCTTTGCCACTCATTCCGAGCCTTTCCTCCTGCCTACTGTTAACCTGCAAGATTTGTGCTTGGGAATGTGATGTGTCTCTTTCCACCATCTCCCCCCTGTCCCTGTTCTGTGTATCAGCTGTATGTTTGCGTGTTACATGCTGAAGGCCGTTTGTTTTATTTTCAAAGTCTTGCATGCCTGGCGTTGTTGGTGTAAGTGTTACTGTCTTTGCCGTTGTGTATTTTCTAAGTCCCGTGTGCCTGGCGTTGTTGGTGTAAGTGTTACTGTCTTTGCCGTCGTGTATTTTCTAAGTCCCGTGTGCCTGGCTTTGCTGAGCCTCGTTTTCATCCAATTTCATAAATATTTACGTTTTTCGTCCTCCATTTCTTTCCTCGCTTAGACGATTTTGGATTGACGAAAACCCCAAAATAGGGCTCAAAATTGCTTGCAACCTCACTCACAGGTTTCCTGGCTCTCTCCCTGTCCTCTGTGTGAGTGTGTTATTATATTTGTTAATTTAGTTTTTGTTTTTAGGGTTTTCCGACTTAAGCACTTGTCACGCAGTTGCGACCCTCACTGTGCCTTTGGCGCTCTTGCAGTTTAAGTCCTGCTCCGTACACAGCTGTGTTACCAACATCGCAAACGTCACCAACACGGACAACTATATATGTGATAATTTTAACTATCACATAAATAGTGAACACAAGTGTTATGTCAGAACTTTTGTCTCTGACTTGTACAAATATGCCATTAATTTTAAAAGGTTGGACATCCCCGATATAGATGGTTGTACCCAATAATACCAATAAAGCAGAATAGGTTTGTGATAGGTTTAGATTGACACATGGTCTCATGGTATTACAATGCAGAATAACAAAAGTCCAGGCTGTGATGCTGAAGATTTGGGGTGGAGGAATTTGGGGGTTTAATTGGTTATGGTCTGCGTAGATCACTGAAATGCATCAGACTTCTACACTGTAATATGTTTTCTCTAGAACAGACAGCAAAAATTATTTTTTTCTTCCAGCACTATTTTCCTTTTTCTTTAAAAAAAAAAAAACTCTCCAAGATGCATGAACTGAAGCTTATGAACATTTCCACTGCTAATCAATTGAAGATTTTCCCTCGAGTCTGTAGAACTGTGGTTCTCAACTTAAGGGTCAATAACAGGCCAGGAGTAAAGGTTTATTTAGACTGTTCTACATATGTTCAATCAAAACCTTTAGTGATCCAGTTCAATACATTGGGAGAAAATACCCATTGGCATGCCATTTGTTAGAGGAACAGAGTATACCATTTTTATAGTAAACAGTTTTGATAAAACTTGATAATGTTTAGAAAGTAACAAATATATAAGTGAAGCCCTGGAAAGGTTTAATTCCTTAAAGTCATCTAAAGCAGACTACAGTAGTCTCTCAGTTATCCGGCATCCACAGGGATTGGTAGATGCCGAATAAATGTAGTTTCTGTTTGCTTGAGAGTTACTATTAAAAGAGGCGTAGATTAGCTGCACATAGGATGCTCTGTTAAGTATATCTGTCAGTGAGGGCTGGTCTAGCAGCAGCAGCTTTCACTCCTCACTTACACACAAGTACGGTCGGCTGGAGGTGCGGTGCTTATCCTGGCGAATGTAACGCCAACACTGCACTGGCTCAGTCACTCAGGACTGTCTACTTCCAGGTAAAACTGAATTGCAGAGACATACAGTGGATGAAATCGATTTGGCAAGGATTTTAAAATTTATTAAGTGCAATTATCATAGTTACATAGTAATTGGAACTGAAAAAAGACTATTAGTCCATCAAGTTCAACCTCTTTAGACCTTCTCTGATCTGCAATTGTTACTTGATCCAGAGGAGGGCAAACAAGAAAAAAAAAAAACAGTGAAACTTTACCAATTGTTTCAAAAAGGGGGGGGGGGGGGGGGAATTCTTGACCCCAGATACTGGCGATTGGATTCCGCCCTCGATCAATACTCCCTCTAATTATTCAGGATAACCCTGAATGCCCTTTTTATTTAAAAATATATACAATCACTTTTTCTAAAAAAAAAAATTATCAAATCTGCTGTCACCGCCTCCTTTGGTAGAGAATTCTACATTTAAACACCCTTACTGTTCAGAACCCTTTTCTTTCTTTAAGGTGAAGTCTTGTCAGTTCAAAACCTCTTGGTGTAAATAGTTCACTTGACAAAACCTGAAATAATCATATCCCCTCTTAGATGCCTTTTTTTTTCTAGAGAAAATAAGTGTAATTTGGTTAATTACTTTCTTCCTAACTTAGCCCCTCCATTCCCCTTATTAGTTTTGTTGCCCTCCTCTGTACTTTTTCCAGCTCTAAAATGTCCTTTATATGAAGTGGTGCCTAAAATTGTACTCCATATTCCAAATGAGGGCGTACTAGAGATTTGTATAGTGGCAGAATTATATTTGCTTCCCTTGCTTCTATACCCTTCTTAATACATGCTAATATTGTACTTGCCTTTGCAGCTGCTGCTTGGCATTGAGCACTGTTACCTAGATGGTTGTCCACAAGTACTCCCAAATCCCTTTCTATATCTGATACCCCAGGATTTGCTTGATTAGGATTATACATTACATGGCTATTTTTCCTTCCCGAATGCAGAACTTTACATTTATTCATATTCAATCTCATCTGTCATTCAGATTCTCATTCCTCTAATTTAAGCAAATCCCTTTGGGGGAAAGTACATCATTTTCAGATTCAAGTTCCTACTAACCTCCTCATAGAAAAAAAATTGATTTGTTTTACATGACATATCCCTCAAATCCGTGTTGACTCCTATTTATAATCCTTATCAAAAAGATATATTCTTGTATATTATGCTTCTTTAAATATTAGCTTTAGATTATGAGGATTAGTATATCAACCATTATATATGTTAACCAAGCTGTGTAGACAGCCTCCATTGTAGTCGCTTATTTCTGCTTTGGCCCAGATACCTTGGGTGTCGATAAGATTTCCATTCGTTTGTAATGATAGGGCTTGCCCTAGTAAACAGATTTAAAACTGATCAGTCTCTTCCCATTGCCCAATGAGATATGCACTGCAATAGGCTGTATTATTTTTGTTTGTTTGTTTGTTTTATTTTCTAAAAGCATTTTGCCAATTATCAAGTCTACCAGACTGTACTGTAAATATTGGACTTCACTGCAACCGAATCTATTGCATCTTTATTCAATACAATAGGTCTATATAGGATTGCAGTAAAAGGGTTAAATGAACATGGAGGCTGTACTACACATTTTTACAAGGAGTGGGCTTCTGGTGATTGAAGCTCTTAAGTATAAACAATGGTGAAATCAAAGGCTTTTTAAGGGATGAAATCACCAAAGTGTAACTATACAAGCACATTTCTTTCTGACAAATCAATCTGGCCGCGTTCCAAGGACCCAGCCAGACAGACTGAGATACCTCACCTGTTTTATTAAGCCATTACCAGCATCATTTTATTCCCATTTATTATGTTCAATACCCGGTCTGAAGGCTTTTCTAATATATTAATTGGATGAAAAACTAGACAGACAGAATTAAATGTGCCGACATTTTAAACAATGCTACAAAAAGAAGCGCTGGCTACAATTTCATTACACGGATCACGCTATAGATCCTGTTAGTAGCACCACAAGATGCCCTTCTCATACCGGTTATATGTTTACCCCTTCTGGATCAGCCCCTTTGTCATGGTTAAACTGTGAGTTAAACCATGTAGGGTCACTCAGGATGTGCAGGTCAGACAGACAAATTGTGGTCCACTGGGGAAGGAACTGGCAACCCACTCCAGTACCTTTGCCAAGAAAACTATATGGATAAGAACAACCAGAAACACAGGCATTCGTGTCTGGCGTGCTGCGTCCATATGGTCACCAAGAGTCGGACATGACTAAAGGACTCAATACCAACAACAACGTTTATCTAAAGCAGATATTTAAGCCCCAGATTATTAATCGCTGTTTGGAGACTTCAGATTTCTAAAATTAATTCTGTAAAGATAAATACATTTCACACAAACTGCCAAGCTGCTCATATATAAATATATAGTATTTATATATTGCTTTTTTTACTACAAAATAAATCTTAGTGATGCTTCTTCATCATATATATTAAAGTCAAAAGGCAAAAAAAAAAATGGGTGGAAATGTTAGATAACTGAGCTTGAAAGTTAGGAGGGTTTTTGAAAAAAATAATTATATGACAAGAGGCATATACATGTTACATAGGTCACACATCAACAGAGTGACACTGCACTTATATTAATGAACACAGTAAGGTTTGGTCTGGAGTGGGATATAGTAACACGCCATCATGTCTCTGGGTTGTTGGTTTTTTAGAACTTGAAGATAGAGGAGGGTGGAAGAGAAAATGGGAGAGAAAAAAAAGAATAAAACGAGAAAGCTACATAATATATAAGGAGAATTCCTGTATCTGGCTGTAGCACACAGTTTGCTTCTCTTCTTAATACCTTTTAGTATGTGATACGAAGTATAATGGATAAAAGAGACACAACCTGAAGTGTGACTGTAAATGCTGTAAATACCTATGGAAATGTATGTCATATGCCAGTTCCTTCTCCAATGGACCGCGATTTGACCTGCCCACTTTGGATGACCCTACATGGTATAGCTCACAGCTTCATTGAGGTACACAAGCCCCCTCACCGCGACAAGGTATCGATTCAGAAGGGGAAGGAGGCATAGTGAATCGGTAACTGCACAGTGCTCCATTACAGATCACACTAAACAATAATAATGCAGCGTAAGCCAAAACGAACATTTTAATGGCTTCCCACCCACTGTTACAGCAGTAGCAATGTGATACCTTGTACTAGTATGCGTTTGTTTCTCATTCATATTAACAGCTGTATGAACCACAAGGTAGATGGGATGCTACTTGTTTGGAAACCAATTTCAAGGACACTGACGGTCTAGTTTCAAATACACGCGCCATGATTTACAAGATAGCATCAGCCCACACACTGAAATGGATGTTGTTGTGTAGACATAAAATAATCTAATAAAAACGAGGACACATGCAGCAACCACTTATTGGTGTTGGTATAATATATATTTTTTATTTCCTTAACCAAAATGCTGTAATTAGCAGCTGCAGGAATTCACTAAAAGCATGGCGCAGCTGGTGAGTTAGTGGAAGTTTTGGTGTACTGATGAATCCGTGCATTTGCCAAAATTGTCAAGCCTTTAATACATTGCCTAAAACAGCCCTGAAGTCCACATGTGTACATGGCTGGACAAAACTTCAGAAAACTATCGTTGCCAGATTAAATGTGGAAGCGCTATGGGCATAGGGCAGGTTTTCTACCATTTGCAATGTATTGCAGAACTTCACTTCACTCATGGTGAGCTGGCAGAGATTAGACTGGGCTATAGAGTGTTTTTGTAGTAGAAGAAAGACACAGAGAGTGCTCCAATTGCAGCTGCTTTTCTCAATCCTGTTCTATGCATTCATTGACTGGCACCATGAAGCAGCTCATTGGTTGTGTGGACAAGCTTCCATCATTATTAACCATGTGGATGCTTGTGGGAGGGATTCAGGGGCTGTACTATAACCAAGTCAGTCCTAGATCAGCTTCCAACATAATTGTCAAGTCTCTATCTGATGGTACACTGCATTTGTGGTGAGCTCGGTGTACCTTTAAATACTTAAGAGCCAGGTTACTAGGATTTTACATTCCCAAGAAGGATGGACAGGGTGGATTGAGTTAGAGAGAAAATAGCGATTAGTAGGGATTTAGTATACAACTAGCGAATTGCCCGTCAAAAAATGACGGCAATGAAATTGTAAGTGAGCTAAGGGTGTTTGGTGTATATATATATATATATATATATATATATATATATATATATATATATATATATATATATATATATATATATATAATGTGGCTGATTTAGCGTCCTTCGTTTTCTATGTCGTGCAAGTTTTTCGGAATATCCGTAGCGGTTTGGTGGTGTTTTGCGTGTTTAGGGAACTTTAGCCTCGTTTTCGTTTTGTTCGTCTGCCTTTTTTCTCTCGCGTGATTTTCGGGTCTCTAAACTCCGAAATTTGTGATTAAATGGAGGTGTAACTTCACTTGCAGAGGTCCTCGGTGCCCCTCCTTGCTGTGAGTAACCTTTTTATGTGTTTGTTGTTTGTATTTGTTGTGTATGTAATGTTTTTGGGTTCGCGCGAGTTGCTTCCTTGTAGGTGTTTTTTGGCAAATACGTAGGTGTTTGGTGGTGTTTTGCGTCTTTAGAGTGCTGTAGCCTATTTTTTTTCGGCGCCCATTTTTTCTCTCGCTTAAAGAATTTTTTAGTGTCTAAACTCTTTTAATTTGACTTAAATTGAGGTGTAACTTTAGTTTTCGAGGTCCTGGATGCTCCCTCTTCCTGTAAGTAAGCTTTTTATGTATTTGTTGTGTGTATTTGTTGTATTTTTCATGTGTTGGTGTGCGCGTGTTGCGGACGATTTTTGCGAGGTCGTAATGGGTCGTAACGGGTCTCGTATTTTGTTTGCGTTACAACATAAAGGCGCTCCTTGCCAGCAACCATGACCCTCATAAATTTTGCAAAGGGTCATAATTGCTGGCAGGTAGTGCCGAAGGCGCTCCTTGCCAGTAACTGCGACCCTCATAAATTTTGCAAAGGGTCATAATTGCTGGCAAGTAGCGCCGAAGGCGCTCCTTGCCAGCAACTGCGACCTTCGCTTCGCCAGGGCCGCAGGCTCGCTAAGCAAGCCCGCAAGCGTGAGCAACGGCTCGTATGCTCACAACTATATATGTGATGTAAACTGAATACAAACAGGCTCTTTTTTGGGTTCTTTAACTGTTATTTATCAGCAGTAGCCCCCGACTACAAATATGATTATGGGGTACCTCCCTGCCTGTGTCCGATTTCTTCGTATCAAATACTTTTGATACTATATTCAATGCACTTGGATGAAAATTAAAATGTCATAAAAGAGGCTACAAAATATACATAATAGTTAACAGATTATCCATTAAAAACATTAAAAGCTATCAGTTGACATATTTAACAATTATATTGTTTTTTAAAAGAAAATTTTACTTAAACTATTTCCAGCTGCAAATCCCACAGCCACCTGAGGCATTTGTGTGGCATAAAATAACAGTGGAGACATGTAGAATTGAACAGCTTTTTATCTCTGTATGTTATTTATGGCTCATTTGAATTGGCAAATCCTCAATGCACAACTCTTTTTTTTTTTCCCTCTGACTTTTATGAAGAATCCAGTCTGAGGGGCTAGTCTGGGAGACGCCAATGAAAAAGTCTTCTTTCAACAACATTAATTATCCTGAGCTTTCCATAACACAAAATCTTGACCCTTATGCTTGCCAATATTTAAGGAGCTTGCAAATGAAGCTCTTTTATCTCTGTATCACATAGCAGATCAGTGTTTGATCTGCATTTTTTTTAAGATCCTCTAGTTTATAGACAGATTAATTCTTCCCATGAACTACTTACAAAGTGCTGTGATTTCAGCTGACTTCCTTGTAAGAGGAAAGTCTTCAGAAGAAATTGAAACAGCTCAGCAAATCTCTGCCCTTTCTTTAATAATAAAAGGACTGGAAGTGGAAACGATTTCTTCATTTTTATATTAAAAGTGGGGGATTAAAGGCTTTTATGGTTATTGTAGACAGCTTTCTAAATCCTTTATGAACAGAGAATAATCTTCTTGTAAGTGGCCAACTCTGAACATGCAGTTCTGCTGACCCATGGCAGTGCTGCATGAAATATACAGTTTTCTTTCTTTAATATGACTATTTATATATATATATGGATATAAACATGCACCTACAGACACACAATATAAATTATATTTAAAAACACATACTGAATAAATTATATTTGAAAGGCTAGAACAGAAATGCATTTGCATCCACCTTCTTGTTTATATATGTACTGACATATTGGTAGTTTCTAAAATATGTCAAAATACTAAAAAGTTTAAATTAATAAATGAGCCAAAAACTAAAACCAAAAATATGAAAAAGGGCAAAATCTTATAAAATATTAAAGATACACAGTAGAAATCCCAAGTATAGTAGGATACTGGCTATTTTATTGAACCCTATAGACACCTACATTGTATATACAAAGGGGTGCACCAAACAATGTTGCACTGTGGCCCTTCATTAACTAGCTCAAGGACTGGTAGGATAGTAAAGCACCAATAAAATATCATCATATGCAACTGAAAATATTTTAAAAAAGCTCAAGATCCTCCCACTAAACTTCCCTCATTTTTGATGAATAGCTTCCTGACTGATGTCTTCATTTTGCATATGGTGTCTGGGGTGTCAGTCTGTGAGCAGCCGGCCTCTACTGCTACTTCTGAAGTCAGATGTAAAAGAAGGTCATTAACCTACTAATGCGGTTATTAGATACAGAAGACAAGACCCGTGCGGTGACAGAGTCTCTTGAGCCGAGTGACAGACAGTTCAAAAGCTTTTTTTCTTTTCCTATTACTAAATTACATTTTTCAATAACTTCCAATTGGAAATATTAATACTAATACAGTTTTTAGTGTTATTTTACTACCATACCATAACTGGGACCTCTGCGCTGTAAATATCACCTAACCCAGCATGCTTTTTGGTCCATGTCTCTATTTCCAGCCATGACATTAGACGTACCCCATTGTGCAGCTCCTTCAGGTTATGAACCCAGATTAGTGCTTCAGGGACTAGCAGAACTGCTTCATTCTATCCAATACTAAGTGATAGAGGAGCTGCCCAGGAGGCTTTCTGACAGATCTAAAATTGCCTACATGGAAGGAGGCAAAATGTAATGTTTTTTTATTTTTATTATTTTGTTGATAATCCGTTAAATATCTACGTTTTCTCATTTTTCCCTTTTTCTAATCTAACACATGTTGTTTATATCAGACACACACATTACATGGAGTTTTGCTTAAAAATAAAACTTGTTTTCCACACCCCCAGAGCTGCTTACATTGGCACACTGTACCTACCAACAGAAACACTGCATTTGGGTAGGGTTTAAACCCTATACTAATTTTCAAACCAACAGCAACATGCTGAAGAGATCCACAGAGCAATGTCTGAGCTGCTCCTTGCGCAGGGCACTACACGTCCCATGATGCCTTGCTGCACAAAGTGCCATTACAGATTGAAACAATGAATTCGCTGCGTCCGGCCAAAACATATTATGAACGTTATGCTAATTTTAGCAGGGATTTCAAGGAGCGTTAACAATCAACTGCTTGCATACTCAAGATATTTAGAAAAACTCAAAATAATGTTTATTTTGGTATTTTTCACAAAATCTTTATTTTAATACACTACGGATTCGCCTCTATCAGATGCACTCATAATCCATAAAATTTAAATATGTCTTGAAATAGACAAATAACCCCCTGTTATATGACCACTACAGTGCTTCTTTAATGTTTGTATTAGCAGATTATTTATACTTTCATCAACAAAACAAGTAACCTAGCAGAAACATTTTCTTATCGTTTAGTCGTGTTTTTTAATGTTATTATTCCCACAACAAGCAAACAAAACCCGGGAAAACAGCATTTCCATATGCAGAGTGTGAAATTTGTTGTAAAATCGTCCCCTTGCTTCTTCAGTCTGTCAGATATTTTTTTAAAGGTGTGTTCAAGTGTGAAAGTCATGAATAATAGTTCTAGAAATCACAGCTGACAGCAAAACTACTTGTAAAGAAACATAATCCCTGCTCTGCAAATCGAAAACACATTTTGTGCATTTATCTTAAATTGCAAATCAAAGCTGAAACTAGCACAGCTCTGCTGTGTTAATCTGCTGCAGTGTTTGGGGCAAAGGCTTTAAATCAGAACCAGGAACATTTGTGGTGCCATACCATTAAATGTAAAGTTTTACTATTCCTGTTAAAGAACTAAGAGCTGTCTGGGGAGTCTCAAGTAATCAGATTGAATGTGCTGCTATGTAGAAGGATTAAAAGGTTTCTCTTTCTAGAATAAAGATTGTAGCCCAGTTCTGAGGATGGAAGAAGGCCTTTACAGTAAGAAAGTATACCCCAGACAGGTGTGTAAGATATAAAATAACCCAAACTAAAAGCAAAGTTACCCCATTATGCCTCAATTATTACAATAGGACACAGCAAAGGACCCATTTAAAGTAGAAATTGAAACTTTACCTATAAATAAGGATATTTGCAATTAAATAATAAATAAAAAATCCACATTTGTTTTAGGTAATTGACCGTGAACATTGCTATTTTTAGGTAGAATTTACTACTCAAGATTCTCTTGCTTGACATGCTTTCTGATCTTGTGTCACAATCCACAGTAGGAGAGATTAGTAAGAATCCAGCCCAAATCACAACAATAGGAGATGCCTTAACACATATAAGCCTAGGTAATTACATGGATTCACCCAAATAGGCATGCTTTCAGTTAAAGGCATAACTAAGTTTCCTGGATTATGAATGCATCTGATAAAGGAGAATCGGTAGTGTATGAAAAGATACCAAAATAAACATTATTATACTTACCCTGATGTTTCCTAAATCTCTTGGGTTTGTAAGTAGTTGATTTTGAGAGTTGACACCCCTGGAAATCCCTGATATAATTAGCATAACATTCGTAATTTGTTCTGGCCAATAAGAGGCAGTTATAACATTGTTTCAACCTATGATGCAGCAAAGCATCATGGAATGTGTAGTCTTGTTTTTTCCTGCACAAGGAAGAGCTCAGACATTGTTCTGTGGATTTCTGCATTGTGCTGCTGTTGGCTTGAAGGTTAGTATAGGATTAAAAATTTAGCCAAACGCAGTGTTTTTATTGGTTAGTATGAAATGCCTAAGTAAATAGCTCTAGGGCGTGGAAGACGTTTTTTTTTAAAAATAAATCTGTCTGTGTATAGAATGATATAGTGTTTCTGATATAAGCAGCATGTGTTAGATTAGAAAAAGGGAAATACACAAAATGAGCCAAAACAAAAAATCCCGATCGGTAGGTGTAACGGAACCCATCACTGTTTTACCCTGATTTATGGTTATTTGATTCTTATGATTAAAATATGATCACATTGCTATACTGTAGATATGTTGTTTTATGTTCTACAGAATATATTGGCTCAGAATATTACAGCTACTAGGCTAATAGATAATCCTATTACAGAGACTCCTCATAAGATAAGGAAGTCTATTGTATAAAGTGTTTTCATTATGAGACATAAGAACAAAGAGAAGTATAATCTGATCAATGTCTGATTGTATCAAAGTAGCCAGGTAACCTCCGGGGGGTGTGACCACACCTATTGTCTCTCTATGTGTATTGTGTGGCCAAATGTGGGGGATGTGTATTGCCTGTGGAAAGAGGTGTATATATATTTCTGCATAACAAAATAAAGACAGTATTCTTTGTATCCCAATTGAGTGTCGTCCAATATGGATGATCTGGGCTTCTGAGACTGTGCAGTGCTTCTATATGGATTTTTAACGGTATACCAGCTGAGATATTGGACTTATGATTCCAACTCCGTTACAGTAGGGATATCTTGATGTCTGCCTAAAAGTAGCAACATTCAATTAACTTAGCATTCTTTTACTTATATACATTGGAAATATCCATCTGTATACATGAAGTTTTCCTTTCGACCAAAATTGAAACCTTTGTGGTGTTCCTTTATAAACTCACTAAAAGAAAATTAGCAACCTTTTCTTTCAATATGTTTTATATGCCATGCATTTGTGAGGCGCTCTGCTGGATTTATTTAATCTGACAGTATGTGTCTTACGAATACGCTTACAGTTTGTGGTCTTGATCTTTGTGGAGGAAAAAAACAGAGGGGCCTACCACTCTATGCTTGACATTAATCCTCTCATGATCAAATATTTGACTTGACATGTACAAAGACACCAAGACTTCCTTAGAATAGTCATAACAAACAATTCCCTTCTTCATCAGTACAAATCTGCTTTTTGGGGGTCAGGTACATCTTTATTTTGGCAATAGTATTGGTTTGTTTAAATCAAATCTTAAAAGGTCTTTTTTCAGCCAGTACACAAGTAATAAGGGGTGAAAAGAAGCAGCTCTGCTATAATCTGCAACACTGAAGTTTAAATGGAAGTTTTAAAAGCTAAATTGATGTTTTTTCTTAAATACTGATTTTTCGTTACTAAATAAAAAATAAAATGAATATGCAAGCCGTGAGATTGAATATTGTGAAATTATGTTCAGTTTTGCTTTCCACATTTCTGCCTTGTTTTCTTAGGATGTGTTGTGTTATACCTAATCTTTATTAGGAAAGCAATATCTATACTTATAGAAAAAACAATGTGATCATTAAAACAAAGCAAAAAACACCCTGCGTCTCAGAATAAAGATACATGTGCAAAGAAAGCCTGGTATGTCCCATCAAGATAAAGTGATGCATTTCCTATTGCGAAGCGGCATCAACAACAGGGATGGCTGAGGTATGAATACTGCAATCACTGATTTGTGCACTATATGCTGCAAACTCATTAATTCAGTTACTCCCAACTCCTACAAACCATGCCCAGTGATTTCATTGCAGCAGGAAGCAAATTAGAAAAGGCTAGAATGTATATTAACATATCTCACCGCACAACCCTCCTCTGGCGACATAAATACCAGCTTATATATTTATACGGATTTATGGCGTTTGCTTGTATGGTAAAATCAGTCATATATATTTGTACACAGAATCAGCCTTTAATATAGAGATGACTACCCTGCACACACTGTGAGAAGTGATGTCGGTATAGGGACTATACTGGGAATGCACGGTCAGGGGCCAAAAAAAATACCTATTCCCTATTATACATCCCAGAAATACTAATGCATGCTCAGTAATAACTACTGCCCCTTCTGGATCGCTCCCTTGTTGTGGTGAAGGGGCTTCTGTACCTCAGTGAAGCCGTACCCAATACCATGTAGGGTCACCCAAGATGGGCAGGTCATAGCAGAGAGGTCAGCACTGGAGAAGAAACTGCCAACCCAATCCAGTATCTTTGCCAAGAAAACCTCATGGATAAGCACAACGAGACACTACATGTGCCTGGTAAGCTGCAGTAAATAGGGTCACTGAGAGTCAGACATGACTGAACAACTAAACCACAACAGCCACCTGAGTGAGGGGGGGGGGGGGGGTCACACCAGAAATACCTAAAACACCATCTCTTTACAGAATTAGTTTCAAGCTTCCAATAGTGATTTACACTGGCAGTGTGAATCCCTACCATGTCAGGGTGGCCAAACACCCAGAATGCAGCACTGCTACACCGAGTATACAGGAAAAGGGGGTAGTTTCAGAAGCTTCCTAGAAATATTATATGGAAATTACTCATTTATATGAATCCAAGGAAGTTAGGCATTAGAGGTAAGGTGTTATGGCAAATGCTTATGTAAGCGCCATTAATATATTTTGCCTTTTACATTTTATGCTCAAGCAAAAAAAAGACCGAAGAAAAAAGAAAAAAAAACTCACATAAATTACTCCAAATAACATTTTGTTTTAAAAAACACACTATGAGTTTTCAGTGTATCGATGAATTGCTTTACACTGGAGTGTATGGTATAACATCACGTGACCCACTGCATCTGTACACTCAGTTGTAGCTGAGGAAAAAGAGAATTATTACCAGACGTCTCCAAGAGCCTGTCTAAGTTCACCTGAATTCCACACTCTTCACAGCTATAAGTCTGCATGCAAGAATAATTTCACAAGTCGAGCATTAAGCTCTTCAAATCGTCATTACAGAATCCTCGCTATTTTAATGCATGCCAAATCTGTTTTTTTCCCTCTTTAGGGAGCCTGCCAAGGCCAACAATAACAGACTGAGGGAGAAAAAAAAAACTTCTTGCTTTTCAACAGAGGTTAATAAGTAGTGACAGTATTAAGTCTATTCTGATTAACTATGCTGAAAGATATTATTGCAGTTTGTAACATGGAATCATTATTAGGTTAAGCGCAGCATAGAAAATGAAAACCCAGTTTTAATCCTGGCGTTTCGGACAGATTTCATTAAAATGATTTTACTTTAACAGCCACATTTACTTATGTAAATCTGCTAGCAGTATGGTGATGGTTATCATCATCATACACATTCAACATCCTGTCCCAGATGACAAATCAGGTTGTAAAAATAAATAATGGCTCCCACTAGAAGGAAAATTGCAAATTATAGGTAATAATTCAATGTGTTTACTTTCACAATTTAACACAATCTGCCCATTACCAAGTTTTTGAAAAGGGCATTCTTTAAAAATAGGATTGCAAGTTGAGTCACTCAGTCATGTCCGACTCTCTGTGACACTATGGACAGCCACATCTTGTGGTTGTGCTAATCCATAAGGTTTTTCATGGCAAATCTACTCGAGTGGGCTGCCAATTTCTTCTCCATTGGACAATAAATTGTCTGACTTTTCTGCTATTACTTGACCATCTTCGGCGCCCTACATGGTTTATCTCACACATGCAGGAATCAGACACTTGGAAACGTCTACTGAATTGATGGGAAATGGGTAGAATAAAGCCATATAACATCTTAAAGGACCACTAAAAAGTTGTATATTAATGAATGTGCTTTAAAAAAAAAAAAAAAAAATTTATTTCATAATATTATTGAGAAAAAAGGAATTCAATAATTTATTGACCATTACATGCAATTTTCATCAGTGGGGCAGCCATTACTTTTTTCTTATGCAGATTTGTTATCTGGGAGGGGACATATATTATTCTCTTTTAACTATATTGGTGTATTAGATTGCATATAAAACAATCTAGAACGTATCATACATATAAGGTCCCATCAGGCCTTGCACAATACCATTGCATTGAGTGTTAGTACATCATACAGAGTATAAAAGAAAGCAAGGGGTCCACTGAAGCCTGATGCTTTAAAGCAAATGGGAAAAGCGCAAGTCAAGTGAACATCCAATTCAATGCCTTCCTTACCCTACAGGTTATAGTCTACGAGTACATTTCTTTGACATTTAAAGAAATGCCACAGTCATCCAGAAAAAACCCATCACATCATTATACTCATGATAGCACTGCGGCTTCCCATTACCTCACTGATCCAGCAATTTTGGCATTTCAGTTTTGTAAATATAAGAAATCATTTTATTGTTTTGGGAGCCAGGTTTATGCTTCATAACTTTAAAGTAGAACTGCCTCTGGAAGATATGGATATCAAATGTTAGCTTTAAAACCCATCAAAAATCAAGATTGATCAAATAGAGAGAAAAAAATATAGAGAAAGAATCAGTGAGAGAAGAAAGAAAGAGTCGAATAAATATATCTATATCATACAGATTACGGTCACTGCCACAGAATAACATAGAAACTGGGAGTCCTTGTCTTAATAATGAAATAACAGGACATACTTTATAAAATAATAATGAAAATAATTAGCTGCTATTAGTACATTGTTACATTTGCTAAGGAAAGTGAAACTAGACTAAAAATGTACAACTTTTGTTTTACCTTTTTTCCTAGACTGTTACTATGTGAGTAAACCAAAGGGTTATACCACACCTTGCGATGAATGCACAGGATAAGATGGCTACTGGTATCACAAGTACTACAGTGCAGATCAACAGCAAGGAATCACACATCAAGGTTAATTTATTCTGTCATTGCAAAGCGTTTAGGAAGTGTCAGTACCAGAATGACTAGCTATGAATCTCTCCGAGTGCCCACACTTATTCCAGCCCTCCACGCACCTAGAAAGTGAATGCCTCCACTAAACACACAGATAGAAGAATCTTCAGGGTGTCTATATAATCTTGGATTAAAGAGACTCCTAGTAATAAATGTGTGGGAATACTTCCCATGAGAGGTATTCAGTGCTGGAGGCCCAACATAAACATCCATTGACTGAGCTGGCTTTTTGATGATTGATTTCAGCTCCCATATTCTGGATGTCCAATTGTCTTTAACGGTTACAGAAAAAAACAATGCATGGCTAGTGTGCGTCTTGAGACAAGGCAGTCTTTGTGTTAAAATGTAAGCGGCCTCTGATCGGTTCATGGCTACTGCTACAAATCCTTGTGATCTCTAACTAGTATCAAAGACCATTATGAGAAGCTTAAAAATAGAACTAGTTATGGACTCCGACATTGCAATAAGCAAAAGGGGATTATAGGCTCAGCAACACTGATCTTCCGTTCGTAGTCATATCAACAAAGAAATAATAAAAAAAATAACAAAGAAACTACATTTTCTACAACATGAAACCCACCATTTCTCCGAGATGAGTTTATGCATTAAGACCTTGAAGATTCGCAGAATCCAAATACAGTACAGACTGTATAGTCATATAAACGCCATAATAATAAGCTGGTACTACATTAAACTGTTCAATAGATAATATCATTATAGATTTCTATGATATAGAGCATTAAAGTGGCACCAAAAGCATTGAACCTGAAAGATGGCATTTGATAATATACCACTGTGTACTTTATTGTTTTCATATCAAGAAACGCTTACTTAAATGTTTGACCTCTTGTCTTGCCCCTGTACACAAATGAGCAGTAATATATATGTTCGAATCATACTTGTATGCCAATGAGATCTACATACATATAGGCTCTGATCATTTATTGGTGGTTTCAGGGAGTTTGCTTAACAAGGTTTTACTTAATAGATTTTCACGCAAAACAACATTTTGGTAATGTCTAATGCTTGGGCTTTTAAATGGATGAAAAAAAGAATTGGGTTTCCAGCTACTTTAAAATATGGACATACATTGTACTAACCATTTTTTTCTAAAATAATCTTATTACTGCTCAATATACAAAGAGATTGTCAAATATTTTACCACAACACATCTTGTATGAAAGGATATGTTAGGCAGCCGGAAGGTAGCAAGTGATTTGTAGCTATGTCTGCATGTGATAGGGGTACTAGTGGGGAGGACTTAAGAGATGCAGAGGGAAACCATGAAGAAGATAAAATGTAGATGTAGGCAGCAGAGTTCAATAAAAAGATGAGGAGGAGGAAGGATCAGGAGGAAGTTGAAATTATAAGAATCAAGACAAATCAACTGGAAAATGGGGATATATCAAAATAATTACCATGCAGATAATTTCGTTTTTGTATAGTGGGAAAATAAAGAAATAAGATATAAAAGAAAGGGATAAATACACTGGCAAAAGGTAAGACATGGGATAAAGAAATCAGAATTGTTACTAAGGAGAAGTAAAAAGAAGGAAGGGAGGCCAGTCAGTGTCTGAGAATAGAAGAGTGAGACACAATATGTATAAAATCAATGGAACTGGGCATGTCAAACTGATTTATTCAGTGGATGTTGTGCACTTCCTTTGTGTCTAGAAGATATGATTGGCTCAAATAACTTATTTTTTGTCAGCTTATAAGAATAGTGTCAACGTCTACATAATATCTTGTGGTATAAAAGAATATACATTATAATTTCTAAGTCTATGCATTACTTGATGCCATAACAATAATTTGCAGAATAGTTATTGTGTTTTGAGCTAAGGATGTCTTTACATTACCACATGTTTTCTACACCGTCTTCAACTTCACTTAGGGCATAGCCAATAGCAAAAACCTGATCATAACCTTAACATAGTCAAGACATCCACATATCAAGAATTGCATGCCCATACCTTTTGTCACTGTATACAAACAACAGAGATTATATACGGTCAATGAGTTGTAAGTGGAGCAACCACTATACAAGGGCCCAGGTGACAAACAAGTTAACAAAAAAGCAAGGGGGATTCACTGCAGAACATGTGCATTTTAATACACTAGCGACTTGCCCGGCAAAAAGATTGTAAGGCAGGTAATGGTGTTTGGTTGAGACATTAATTTTGTTGGTGTTCCGAGATCCTTCGGCGCTCATTGCGAGCCTCGCGCTGTTGGTTGTTTGTGTGCTATGAGCAGCGTTGGCGGTGGTTTTTTGTATGCTAATGAAATAATTAATAAATCAATATACTTTACCTATTTTGAAGTAATAAATGCAGGAAGCATTGTGTTGAAGAGCTGACAATCTGTTTTGATGTTGCTGCAGCATACAATGTGTGTTTTCACTCTAGTGGAGCTGCTGTGTAAGTGTGAGCAATGTGTGCAGTGTAAATAGTGTGCGTGCGCGAGGAAAATCCGTTAGGGTAGCTGTGTATTTCCGCATTGTGTAAGTTAGTGTTGTAAAATGGCGGCTAATGTGTATGTGGTACGCGGCTGTGGGTGATTTAGCGTCCTTGTTAATAGTGTATCTTGGACCTTGTACAGCCTTTTCGGAAAATCTGTATGTGCTTGGTCCTGTAGTTTTTTCGGTATCCATTTTTGGGGGTCTAAACTCTTGAATTTGGAGTGAAATTGAGGTGTAACTTCACTTGCAGAGGTCCCCCCCCCCCCCCCCCCCCGCTGTGGCTAAGCTTTTTATGCGTTTATTGTATTTTTAATGTTTTCATGTGCGCAGGGTTCGGGCGCTAAGGTCGTAAAGTCCCGCGGCTCGTATTTGTGGATGCTAAATCTGTAAATTTTGCGGTCAAGCTGGGAGCCTCCACCTCTGGCAAGGAGCATCCCTCCCAACCATGTTTTACTCCAGGCTAAAAGAAGCTTGTGCTAGACATCAGGGGGTTTCTTCCCTGAAAAAGTGGCATTAGAGAACTGTCATGAGCAGGTATGGGAGAAAAAAGGAGATCAAGCATTCATCAATAGAGTAAACCCAGTCAGGGGACAAGCACAAATCCTGTGACAAAAGAGGTTTAACTTCAAGTAGTATTAAAAGCATGTGAGTGAATATCACACTCCACTTTGATATACACTTTTAATCAATTTACCTAAAACACAACTTGTGATGTTTTTTTGTATGGGTGCATCCATTAGCATCATTAGACAATAACCAGACCGTGTTGATCAAGCAGAAGTCAATATCACAAGATCAAATCTGTTCATCCTAACCTCTTTGTGCACACGTCAACTGAATCCGTACATTTACTATTCATATCTGATGAAGCATCTATGCTCCTAAATATCCATTTAAGGTGTTCTTTCACCTTAAATATTTACATTTCATGTCAACCATGAAAGAAAAAAATGAATTTTAACCATTGCGATCACAAAATTATTTGTACCTTGATAAAAAATAAATTGACTAACCCTGCCCAAGATCAAGGTTTTCAAAGCTCTGCAACGTGCAGCAAAGGTGATATATGAACAAAGACCAGATGCATGTATACCACAGCATGGCGCGGAACGGTTGGTGGATACCACGTGGTGACAGAAGTAGATACTTGTGAATGGTGCTCCATAATGAAAAGAGCTTTGAAGTCTCCTTATTTCTTAGACATGTGTAACCACATAATTTGAATTGTATTTATATTGCCTAATATTTTGGCTATTACATGTGTACTGGCCCCAAGCTTACTCATGACAGCCCTGTCTGGGTACATAACAAAACAGAGCAAATAGTAGGTTAGTGCAGTAGTAAGCTATATGTATGGGAATCATGGAAGATGTAAGCGTGTACCCTTGGCTGTTATAAAGATTTTGTTGTTATTATATACATACCACATTACATTATTTATTTGTCTCAATTAATACTCAACATACTGAGTTGGTTTGCAGTAATGGAGATGTTTTGTAGACTGTGAATATTTTACAAAAATCCATTAGACATCATAGAATAGAAAGATTTTAAAACATCAAAAGGTCTTATTGTGTATTACTGAAAGATGCCTGTAGGGTGTTGGAAGTTTACAATATAATGTACAATTACAGAAACCTGCAGTGTTTATAGAGCCCAGTAGACAGTGTATGGGGATTATGAGACTCGAGCAGCCATTTCTGCATTAGTCTCAGGCGCAGTATACCCCACTCCTTTAAAAGAAATCGAACATTACAGATTTACAGTTAACATCCTTCATTCTAGATATGTTTTGTATTGATCCGTCAGATCTGCTCCTTCGACAAGTACACAAAGCAGTCCTAAGTATAATAACAATTATGATTCTAATGGATTTGCCTCTCTGAAGAAAAACTTGCTTCTTTTTTTTTTTCACCTCTCGCCAATAAAAGCACTTTTCAGAATATCATTCAGTCTAGCACAATGGAACAACTTCTAACACACTGAATTAACTATTTGCCTGGAAAAATACTAGGAAGAATGGATCAGTTTTAGATCTCGGGAAATTATTGATGAACTAATGGTTTGGACTTTGTAGACAAGTCATTAAACTGTGATAATGTACAGAGGGATACAAATGCAAGACAGTCTAAATGATATGGTACTCTATTTATCAGTAATCCCAGTTACAGGGACACGATCAAACCATAAAGACGGACAATAGTTATCAACACAATTACAATAACTGCTAGGTAGTGATCTCCTACCCATGTCATCCCTCTCTTCTTCTAACTAGTCATGTAGGTCACAACTGTGCTCCCAATGCATGCTGTGCATAATATTAGAGAGATGAAGACGCAGAAAAGGGCACCAGTTGGTTGCTACTTCACCTCAGTAAGGACGATTATGTTGAGGAAATGAGCTCTTGATATATAGTTAGACTTCCCAGTATGGACCCGGACAAACCCTTCAACCTTCTGATTGTCTTTTATTTATCAAGCCACAACCTTCTGTGGGTGATTCTTACCCGGACATCTGCCTCCAGCAGAATTGAACTACCATTTTGCTTTTAGCCAGAAAATACAAATTAAAAACATAGTTGCCCTCCATCTAGGCTAATGGTGTATTTGACCTGGGCTGTATTGGCAACATAGAGTGGGGAGAGCAGCCGCACCATGAACTCGAAGCACAGAAGATACTACAGGTGGTCCTGAGTTACAGACAACCCGACTTACAGCATTCTGTACTTAAGAACGGGCTCCCAAGGCTTTTTGTATGAGTTTATTTTTATGTTCAGTTTATTTGAATCAAAAGAAAGAGCACAAAAGTTTCTGTAAGGTATTATTACAGTACAGCGGTATTATTATTACCACATAGGAGCCATTATAGTATTGTTATTTTTATTATTCTTCATCAGCGATCCAAGTTACATTCAAATTAGACCTAAAGACATTGACAGGGACGTATCTCGTCCGTAATCCAGGGACCACCTTTATTTCAAAATGGTGCACCTTGTATATTAAGGAAAGACCACAACACAACAAAAAGACTGATCATGGATTAACCAGAAACTTTTTGTTGATCCAATAAATTGTAACTAACTGCATCTAACTTTATTTTCTTCAGAACCAATCAGTTATTATATGGTAGATAATATCAGACTTCAAAATAATAAACAGCTATTAGAATGTGTTGTTAATCTCATAAATATATCAACGATGTAAAAAAATTGAGCCAAATTCTGTATGTTCTTAATTACACAACAATATGGTCTTATTGAAAATCTTTCCAATGTTAAAGATTTCTGGAGGGACGAGCCACAATTTCTGCGGTTTTGTTCAGGCCACCAGCTACTCTTTTTAAAATATTGCTGCGCCGTTTGAGATTACTCTCATACAAAGCAGAAATAAGGTTCTCCAAACTGGACATCGTCCATGGTTTTCCGGAAGTAAAGGTCAGCAAAATGTCCACTTGTTCTGGCAGGCCGGAATGAGACACAGCTTTAAAGTAATGTGGAAAGCCGCAGACTCATTTACCACAGTTATCAATGCAGTTATCAATCACATCTAAACATTAAACTATCTATTGTGGGCATTGTAAATCAGGTTACTGTAATTGGCTATTTCCTATCACAGCTCACTAAGAAATTTACAAATCATAGGGAAGAAACCTTTCAGCTTGGCCGATGCCCAGAAAACATTTTTCCATACTTGAGATGATGACTACACTTTGTAACCATATTAATAATGTACGTTGATTAGATGATTATTTCAGAGTTTGGGGGTCAAAAGTTTCTTGTTGTTTTGTCTCCACACAGGCTCATTGGAAGCTGTGATGTCTTTTAATGGACCGGCTGCGTCGGAGATTAAGAGCGTTCATAATCTTACAGACATTTATTAATGTACAGTACAGGATATTTTAAAGACACAGTCTACTACTACCACTGGCCAAAACATTTAAGAAACTTAACCTAAGCGATAAATAACTGTTTAAGGGGACACTAAAACTTCTTGTTGAATAGCTAGCATAAAAGACCATTTTATAATCACATATTATAATTGTCTAACTACGAGACGTCGTCACGCTGCGTTGCGCAGTGCGTACGACTTTGCGATGAGCGCCGCAGGCGCTCATCGCCCGGCGAGCCTCGCACAGCGAGGCGAGCCGTTAAACCGCTCTATTGCGTAGTGCGTACGACTTAGCGATGAGCGCCGCAGGCGCTCATCGCCCCGGTGAGCCTCGCGTAGCGAGGTGAGCCGTTACTTCGTAGCACTTTGGCAATGAGCGCCGCAGGCGCTCATTGCAGGCGAGCCTCGCATAGCGAGGCGAGCCATTACTTCGTAGGACTTACAAAAAAAATACGAGCTGAAAAAATTACGACGTAAGCGGCGGAACCAAAACAATCCAAAAAACACTAAATACACACAAAAAAATAAAATAAAGGTTACTTACAGCTTGGGGAAGCAGGCAGGACCTCTGGAAGTGAGGTGGAACTCCAATTTACAGCGATTTTGCAGAGTTACAAAGATCGAAAATCGGCTAAGTGAGAAAAAAATGGCCGCCGAAAAAAATGAAAACGAGGCTATACTACTACGAACTGCGTAAAACACAGCCATAGACGTATGTGTTAGAAAAACTACGAGATAAAGGATGCGGATTAACCGCTCAATGAGTAAAAAGACAGTAGCGACTTTATTTTACGAAACGCAATTACAGATTTACGCATTAACACAGATTTAACGACTTTGTCTCGCGCAACATCGGATTTACAGCCTAAACCAACGCATTTGATGAAATATGTTGCAAATTACAAAAATAATAATTTTATTTAAAAAAAATGTATTTATTTTAAGAAAAAAAAAAAGGGACAAATGTAGCGTCATGTTGTGTGGCAAACAAATGTAATGTTAAACCGTAGTACCTAAACGGGCTTAGCGATGAGCGCCGCAGGCGATCATCGCGGCTGTTAAACCGTAGTAGTTTGGCAATGAGCGAAAGGGACAAATGTAGTGTAATGTTGTGTGGCAAACAAATTTAATGTTAAACCGTAGTACTTTAGCGGGCTTAGTGATGAGCGCCGCAGGCGATCATCGCCCGGCGAGCCTCGCGCAGCGAGGCGAGCCGTTAAACCGTAGTACTTTGGCAATGAGCGACGCAGAAAAAATGACGGACGAACAAAACGAAAACCAGGCTACAGCACTATAACCACGGAAAACACGTACCGATAATCCGCTAAGACGCATACAACACATTATCCGCCATTTTAGGATAATGCGGAAGTACACAGCTACGTTAACGGTTTCAGATCGCGCAAGCACACTATTACACTGCACACGTTCATCACGCTTACACAGCACCTCCACACCACTAATGCTGCAGCAACATCAACACAGATTGCCAGCTCTTCAACACAATGCATAAAAATATGTAAATTAATTTATTAATTTGAATTCTATATTTCAGTAGTACACAAAAAAAAACATTAGCTACCTTACAATTCCATATGTATATTAATAACTAAACAACTTTTAAAACATACACATCTGATTGCCGTCATTTTTTGACGGGCAATACGCTAGTAATATATAATAAGTTATTTTCTAGTCTCACAAGATTGCACAGTAGCATACATGCTTCCTCCATAATCAAAAGGATTATGTGATTCCTAGTGACTTCAGTAATAACATCTAAGCCTATGAGAAAAAATAAAACATTCCAGGATACAAAAGCAAAGATTTTCAGAAAACTCCCCCATTCTACCTGTTCTCTCTCATGTATGGTGTCATTTTTCTGAGATGTGACAAAGGAGGGGCTTTACAAAGCCAATGTATCATGCTGCAAACAAGCAGACATTGGCATGCTATGTGTCTGCGCAGCATAAGACACTGGTAATGTGAAGCCACTCTTCTGTGGGTGTGGCCTTAGGTCACAGCTGTGCAAGATGTTTGCTATCATGAGGGAAAAAAAGGTCACATTACAACTGCCCCACAATGATCTCAGGTCCAAGTGCTTGCCCAACCTCCAGTCCCGCTCTGTATCTTTAATGCCAGTTCTTAGAAATCACAGAGAAATGAACCTCCCAGGTTATGAAATAAATGGGATTTTCCTGGTCATCTGACTACATAAAGAGCAGAAATAACTTGGACCTGGCTTCTTTGTGAAGGGTAGGACCTCCCAAACAAGAATATTGCTCTAATCTTTAAGAGATGATGTGCTGTATAACAGATTCCATATGGCATTCAGAACATTATCAAGAATCCCTTGATCCCTAAATAAAATGTACTTGATAAAAGGTTTTAAAAGAATAATAATGGGTAAAAAATGATTAAGAACTATCAACTACTAAAATAGTTTAATAAATTATATTATACTAGCGACTTTCCCGTCAAAAATGACAGGGCAATAACATTTTAAGCAATGGCAATGCTGTTTGCCACACAATGTAAGGCTTTTGCTCCTCTTTGGCGCTTATCGCAAGGCTTGCAATGAGCGCCTTCGGCACTCATTGTGAGCCTATCCCCTTGTGTACTTCATTTGTCCGGCTTTACAATGATCATCTTTGGCGGTCATTGCAAAGACAGATATATAAGTACACAGTGTACAATGTGTAAAAAAATGGGAGTACAGTGAATTAATAAATTAATATACTTGACCTATTTATATTTAATATGCAGCAATCAATATCCTGAAGAGCTAACAATCTATTTGGATTTTCCTGCATCTGAAAATGTACCAGTTGGAGTGTTGATCATGTGAGGAGAAAGTGTCAGCAATGTGGCAAGTGTGCAGTGTAAATAGGCTGCGTCCGCAAGGCCAAACCACTTGTTTAGGCGGGTAAAGCAGCATTTTAGAATCCTAATGTTAGGAGTTGTAAGTAAGTGTTGTAAAATTGTTTTTTTTTTTTTATATGTGTTGCTTGGCTCGCAAGCATTTTCAGTCTGTTGTAATGGTATATTTTCTATGCGCTACGTTCCTCTCGTACATGCCTGGCGGTGATTTTCGCAGCTCTGTGTCCTTTAGGCTCGTTTAAATTTTTTCGGCCGCCATTTTTCTTCTTGCCGCGACGATTTTGAAGTGGGGAAACTTCTTAAAATGTGACTTAAAGTTGCGTGCAAGCTCACTCCCAGACGTCCTGGCTGTCCCCCCGTGCTGTGTGTGATGTTTTTTTTATGTGGTATTTTTTTTGTTATTGTGGTTTTGGCGTTTGTGGATATGCACAGTTTGGCCGTTAACTTTGTATTTTTGCTCCCTCATAAAAAATTTTTTTTTTTTTTTAAAGTTCTGCAGGTCGTAATTTTGTTTGTGAAAGTTGTAAGTCCTTGACAGTGTTTTCTGCGCTTCCTGGTTGTGTAGTCTTATTTTAAATTTTTCCGGCTGCAATTTTTTTTTCTTGCTTAGCCGACTTAAGTGGTGAAACTCCTTAAATTCGACTTTAATTTGTGTGCAACCTCACCCCCAGAAGTCCTGCCATGTCCCCTCCACAAATGCGGTCTGCAATGAGCCTTTGGCTCATTGCAGCCGACGTTAGAGCCTCCACCTCCACAAATGCGGCCTCACAAAGCGTGACGACTCGCAGTTTGACAATTATAATATGTAATAGAGATGGTGTGTCATCAGTGCTATGTTAGCAAGGGTGTCTGTTCCAAAGGGATTTCATAAATATTTGGTAGAGATATCGATCGGTGCAGGAGTTTTCTCAAAAATCATATTAGGCATTAAAGTAAGACCACAGCCAGCATGGTCATTACTGGATCAGACTGAAACCGATGTCTAGTTTAAGAAGGATTCCATTGTCTCATCTCAACATGTCTGTCATAAGATACATGGCATCATGATGCAAACACACTGTTTTACCAGATATTAATATTATAACATTTAAATGTAAATTACAGTCCAGAAATTGACCTAATGAGGTTTGACAATAGTCGCCAATGAGATAACAGACCATGCTTTGTGGTAGACTAGAAAGGCCTTTTGAAAAGGTACAAATTGAAGACTTCATTTCCTTTTTTTTATTAATATCCAATAAATAAATTACTTACTTAATAGCTATTGTTTTAAATTATACCATATATACCTCTGCTATGTCACTTTAGTCTTGCTTGTCTATATATAAAATGTACCCATTGCTGTAATAGGGAGATAACTCATATATTCTGCCTATTCTGGCTAACAAAGCTGCTTTTACTGGAATTCCCATGGATACTAGCCAGTACAAAATGCGGTGCCTCGGAGCATCAGTAGGCTACATGTCTCATGGAATAAGCACTGGTACTACAGAGATTTCTGATCAGAGTAGAGTTTGATTTTGGTTTGAACCATGAGCGTATCAGCTTCATTCAGACTGAAATATGTGCGGGGTATGTCACAATTACTAGATCTCTTACTGCATTACCCCATAACTCAAAGTAATAGGGTATAAAGTGGAAATCAATTTCATGAGTGGAACTACAGCTTTAAAATGGTCTCACCCCATCTGCCCTAAAAGGATTAATATACCAAGTTTTGCCCAACACCCACAGGAAAAATTCTGCACCTGTAGTTGCCAAGACTTCATCTTCAATCCTATATTCAGTCCTTACCCAGTGTCCTTCCTGGGCATATTGATTTTGGAGCCGTAACTGCTCATATAATTTTGCTTCGTCTGAACTACCCAGTAATCATGTCTTCCTTAGCTATAAGGTTATAAACCATTCTCCAAAACACAGAAAAAGATTAAGCCTACTTATGGATAATGATATATATGTGGTGTCAAGCTGGCTGTTTCACCATGAAACTCTACTATTAGACACTTATTTACAGGCCATTCAAGGGAAAGTGCAGTTATGCATTTTTTCCCCTTCTGGCAAGTACTATTATAGATAAACATCAGCTCCGTCCTGAAAAATCTCCGTCCTAGTAAATAAAGCAGAAGCTAGGTTTTATTCAAGGGTTTCCCGAGCTTACAGCTTATGTTGTATCAATATCCTCCAGCCTCAGACAGTCTTTCCACTGATGTATGTTATACTGATTTTCGGTACAAAAGGTGCCTGTAATGGCTAAAACCATTATTGAAAACCAGCATTGAGTACACCTCAGGGGAAGGCTCAATAATTGTTTCAAGCAAACCGTATTTTCTTTAACCGTTTACAGTAGCCTTGCAGACAATGTATCAGACAGAAGAGTCAGAGGACTATTTGCCTTTATTGTGAAACTAACTTGCTTTGGAAATTGAACCTGTATCTCACCAAACCTGGGGGTCTTGGGCCTGCAGAAATCACAATGCATTATTACAGCCTCCAAAAGAGAAATTATCCATCAATCACACAGTTCAGCGCATATTGGCGCAGTTTCTGCCCAAAGAAATGCATTTGGAGAGGGAAGATCATGCTTTGACTCCTATATTTTTTGGCTTCAAAATTAAGGAAAGTAGTGATGAGCTGTCAGTCTCCCTTTAAAATTACCACAGTTTGGAAAAACTTCTCATATTTGTGAAGTATGTAACAAACTGACAACGTGTACAACTATGCAAGTAGCAATAAAACAAATACAGAACAGCCATCACCGGAAGTGGTAAAGTGAACAAATGCAAGCTTTTAATTCTCATAAAGCGGTGAAAAGTTTATGAAGTTCAGTCACACATAGTTAGCTAGAAAACATTTTGTAGAGAATAGTCTTCCCTAAGCAGATCTGACCATGCTAGTATTAAAGGTTGGTTTGCTTTCACCTTTTGGCAATTAATTGCAAGCTGGAGTTCCCGGGGGACTCTGAATGAGGAAGTGCTTGTCAATGAAATGTTTTGAGATGATCCTGATTAATAGATCTGATCAGGCACACTCACAGCACAGGCCTATACGGTGTCATGACAGCACCGGGTCTCAAACAATTCTTTCTTCAGAGATAATCTGATACAACAAGTTGTAGAAACAAGAAGAAGAAAAAAACACACATTCAATGCTATTGCTTTGGCTCTTGGCCCTGCATAGAGAGAGAATCGCCTTTATAATATAAGAGTATCAAGATTAATACAATGATTAATCAGCGGTTTAAAAGGACAAGTGTGGTGTATAACTATACTTGATAACTAGCTGTGTTACCAAGCAAATAAAAGAGAAAACAATACAACCTTTAAATTGTTAGCTTTTACGTGCAATTATTATTTATTGCTGCGTTTGGTTTTCTTTGCGCAGCACATTTTGTCTACTACTTTCTCCGGAGAATGTGCTCTTCTAAAAACGGACAGGATTTCAACTAGTCCTAGTGAGAGCACTGGGAGTTTTAGATGTCATATTCCAACTGTGCCCTCTGCATGCAAAGTCTCCTCCCATCTCAAAGTTGATCAGCAGAAACCAATATGGTAGTCGCAGAAACATATTTGCTTGTGAAATATATTCAAGTATGCATTCATTTTTTATATTCTAAAAGCATGTTGCCTGTTTTCAAGTGTTGTTCTTGGAAATACCATATAGTAAAAAAATTACCATAGTGGCCCTATAATCATAAAGTTACCAAATGCCATGGAATTTTCTAAAAGTCCCCGTGTAAACGTTCTAGCAGAGCAGCTATGAACTTAACTCTGCAGGTTTTCACAATGCTCATTTACATTACTTTCTCTCTCTGCTCCATCAATAGCTTCCCATAAATCTCTGTGCATAAAATATGAGCGCAAACAGACCAACAAACCCCTTTCAGACACCAAATTTATGATTAACGGTAAAATGTAAGTCTAGTAATATCAGAGCGGGGAAAGCCAGCTCAATGCTATTGGAAATCACATGCATAGTTTATCAAACTTTGCATGATTCAGCGCTATCTGAACAAACCACGGTTCAATAGCTTTGGATTTTATCTTTGGGAAGTGTTAAGAGCAATGGATTTTGCCTTGATTCCTGCGTGTTACGCACAATCAAACTTGGTGTAATCCAGTCTAGACGTGCACGCACAATATACTACAGAGAAAAACAAATTGCACACATTTTACCTTTCTCAAAAAAGGTTTATATTAAAAATAAATGTGGTTTCCACACCCCCAAAGCTGCTTACATAGACACCCAGTACTAACCAATAGAAACACTGCATTCAAGTGAGTTTTTTAATCCTATACTAACCTTCCAGCATGTAGCAGAAATCCACAAAGCAATGTCTGAGCTTCCTTGTTTTCTTGTGAAAAAAAAAGACTACACAAGCTATGATGCTTTGCTGCAAAGACTGACTTCTCAGTTATTGCAACAATGTGATAGCTATCTTTGATTGGCCAAAACGAATTATGAATTGTATGCTAATTTAGCTAAGGGGCGTGCTTTCTCAAAATCGGCTGAAGAAATTTGTAAACGTTAGAATAAGTTTGTTAATGTTTATTTTGGGATTTTTTCATGCATTAAAAATGTTCTCATACACTACTGATTCTCGTCTATCAGACACATTCATAATCTATGAAACTTAAATATGCCTTTAAGTTTGAAGACCTTGGCTAAAATAAATGATATAACATTTCTGAGGTCTATTTCCCTTTAGTACTAAACGGTCTTTCTTTCATATATTTCAAAACTTGTTCTTAATTAAAATTCCTAACAAGAGATACAAAATTCAGATGGTTGCAAATCTACTTACCAAATTCCACTAAATAAATATATCCAGTTAAATTTGATATTAAAATTTTCAATTTGAAAACCAAGTAACTTATTATTAATATGAGCTGAAGCAGAGCTTCAACGTTGATACTCTACAGATGGATTTATCAAAATAAATTCAAATTATACCAAAAATAACAAAACAAGATGCTGATTGTTACCAGTAGGTTATAGAAACACATTTTTTGATAACATTTCTAAATTTCTTTTTTTATACCGCACATAAATCTGCCAAAGAGCAGTTTCCCTATGAAAAGTTCACCCCAAAGGAAATCTTTTTTTTTGCACAAAACTATGAATTATTCAACGTTTTGGCAATAACAAGGCTTGTATACCTTGGAATATTTTCTGCCTGCCATACAAGACATTACCATTATCCAACATAAAAACAAAGATGTCTTCATTATGCTATACTGACTGTCTCAATCAATACTTTCCCATCACTTATAATTTTCCAGACTAGAATTGGATTAAAGTCTAATTTTGGAAAATAATAATTTTTCCTGTAACTGAACCCATAAAATGATTGCAATCATTTTTTCCAACATTATATTAAACTTAATTTTAAAAGTCATGAACTGCTGACATGTATTAATCTTCAGGCAATAAAATGATCAAACTGATAGAAAATGCATGATTAACCTTTTGATAGTTATAAAATAAAAATCTGAGCAACATTACAGTAGATTTGTAATCTTTGCAGACAGACGCTCTGGGATAAAAGCTGTGACAATGACAAGAAAACGGCTTATTTCCGTCTGTATTAATGTATACTCATTAAATGAGCGCATCCTTTGTGCAGGCTTATGTCTCTTTCTGACCCTGCTCTACTGCAAGTCTATCAAAAATGCATTGTGGATTCACTGCCGTTCTAAAAGTTTGATTCATTTTTACAACCTCTATTCAGAGAGGATATATAACCTTTATGTACTCCGAATATACAAGATAAGTGCACCAGTTCCCTGAAATATATGGCTTTGTCTATGCACCTGCCATATGCTATTAATGCCCTCATTCTCCGCAGCTGAATTATCATGTACAGTACATTGCATCACCAGATACATATCCAGGCCAAGTACTTTATCGTCAGCTAACTCATGCGCACGTTGTTCTGGAATATAAGATGCTGTGTGGTGTTCGGAACCATTTCACGAATACATTAAGTGGCCATGTAATTCACTATTAAATATATGGTTGAGCAGGGGGCAATGAGTGCTAGTCACTTAAATGGTAAAAAGCATTAAGATCGGAGCAAATATTTTGTAAGAAAGAGGAGCTGGATCACCGTCTCCAGGATATTCCGGTACAACATACATTTCAGTTACGTGGCAGTGTATCTGTACCCTCTAGTGAACACTTAAAATGTCAAAAATACTATTTATCTCTGGTTTGCAGGGTGTTTTAAAAACTTGGTTCAGTAACAGATGCACCTAAAGATAAAGACACATGGGTCCAGCTAGATATCGTATATTAGTTTAACGCCACCATCTTGCAGTACTATACTATACAATGATTGTAGAATGCAGAGCAAAAAAACACATTTGCATGCATATTTCTTGCACAAAATCCAAAGAAATACAATGTTTGCACTGCATTATGGGAAACTGGGCAGGGCCGTGCAAATGAGCCCACAATGTAATTTTCACTCTTTACAAAACCTTGTTAAACATGGCTCCATTACAACATATGCCTGATGTTCTAACACAGCTTTAGAGCATAGCATAGGATGGATTTGCATGAGTCAGGAGCTAAGGCTAGGTCAGTGGCTCCAGAGTACTAATCAGCTGCTTATATGTGCTAATTAGGATTACAACCCACTTTTTCTGTCTCTGTGGTGGTAAAAACATTGAAGTTATCATGCAGTTAGATCCCATCCTCTACCCTTATCAAGCACTTTAGGTCACAAATTAGCATACAGAGACACACCTACATTGTGTATTATCTCAGGAATGATTTACTGCAGAGAAAAACAAAATGTTTAGACACAATTTAATTCAGTTTAAAATGAAACCAACGTGTTGTTGGAATGACAGTCTCTTTAAGTAGAGAGCCTGACAACAAGCTCCCGGTCAGTGATGCTTCTAAACAAGCACAACATGGTTACCAAATGGGACATTGTAGGACCATGTTTAACAGCAATCCCATGCCCATGTTACCAGAAGAATTAAAACATCTATCTTTCCCCTTTGTAAGTCTATACTAATTGTTCCTATATATCTTTACAAAGAACATGATAAAACTTGCTGATGGTCTTGACAGCCCCTTGTTGGGGTCTTTGTGGAATACTATGCTACCCTGGAGTACAGTATGTTCACTTTATACCTAGACAGACCTAGACTGACTTGTCTATGCATTTGTAATAACAAGGAGTCATATTTTTATAAATCTTATTCGTCCGTAGACCATCTAAATTAAGTTTATAGGTCGCTAACAAATAACATTACAGTTGAGATTTAGTTACAGAAACCTTACAGCAGATTGCGGTAAACTTTATTTTTACTGAATCAAGAGAAGACAATCTAATAGTTACGGAAAACTTGGAACCTAAATATTTCTTTAACTCAAATGTTCAATATTATCACTATTATACTACTAGCGACTTGCCCGTCAAAAAAATGACCGTCAATAAAATTTGAAGCCATGGCAATGCTGTTTGCCACACAATGTGACGTTTTTTGTACTGTTAGGGCCTTCAGCGCTCATTTTGAGCCTCTCCTCTGGGGTACTTTTGCTCCTCTGAGCAGCCTCTGCACTCATCACAAAGACAGATCCGTATTTTTGTAAATAGTAATCAATTAATTAGTTACTTAATGAATTACTATACTTTACCAATTTGTAATTAATATATTCATCAATCAATAGGCTGAAGAGCGAACAATCTTTTTTCATTTTCCCGCAGCATATAATGTCCAGTTGGACTGTTGCTGCCCTGAGGAGATATTTTTATGAATGTCCCATCTGTGCATTAGAAATAGGCTGCGTGCAAGAGGGCAAACCGTTGGTTTATTTGTGTAAAGCGGTACTGTAGATGCGTAATGTTGTGATGTGCAAGGTCCCCCGTGCGGTGTGTGATGTTTTTTATGTATTTAGTTTTTGTGGTTCGGCCGTTAACTTCGTATTTTTCCTACCTCTTTTTTTTTTTTCTAAGTCCTGTGTCTCGCATTTTATTTTGTCTAAGTCCCGCATAATGGGCTTTTTTGTAAGTCGAGCATTCGTCAACTGCTTGCAGACTAACAGCCTTATTAAATTGTGAATCAGGCAATTGAATAAGACTGTATATGTATACAGAAGTATTTAGTTAGTGAACTTCTATGCAAAAGCAAGGTCTTCAGTAACTAAAAACGTATTTAAAAAAAGATGCTATGTGCTTTTATAGAGCCCTATTCAATTTAGCGAATGTCAATTCAATAAGTCTGTAAGGCGATACAGCGTTTCCCAAGTGTTTGTCGGCTAAGTCCCGCGTGTTTCATTGCCTCCACTGCTCGCCTCGCGAGGCTCGCAGGCAATGAGCGCCTTTGGCACTCATTGGCCAAGTGCTGTGAGTTGTAGTGCCTTAACGGCTCGCCGCTCATCACCTAAGCAGTACACACCACGCAAAGCGTGACGACGTCTCGTAGTTCGACAATTATAATAACGTGATATGTAACAATCCATATATTATTTAGGACAGTAGTTCTCAATAGCCAGTCCTGAGACTGTATCGTCTACTCCGAGACTAAGCCGTAGATTGCATGACTCTCACCAAAACGCTTGTGTGGTAAGTGTCAATTCAAGCTAATTACCAGGGCTAAACTGCCCCTCAGCTTGCTAGTTGTAAAGATGGTTAATGGCCCCACCATCTTATTACCAAACCGCTCACTAATCCTAACCGGCCAATGGCATCAATCTAAAACAACATGTACACGCTAAACTAACTATATCACTGAAAAAGAACATAAACACATTAAACACTAAAACTAACTTACTACCACCACCCCTTCTATAGAACCGGGGACCTTTAGTTACTTTATATTGACTGAGAACTTTGTTTTACACAGAGGTAGAACTTTATTTTATTATTGGCATGAAGGGTGGGTTAGGTGGAGGGATAGTAATCCGTCCTCTGTATACATTATTTATTAAACTAACCCTTTCCCTGCCACAATCGCAGCAGTTAAGTATCCTGCTAGCTCCTAAGTTTCATGTACAAACCCTATTATACAAACCACATCAGTGCAAGACTAGATAACATTTAGTATGTGACATGTAGTATCACCCTGTTCAAAAATATTCCCCATGAGAACTGGAAGGTAAGAAGCTGGCCCAAGATCAACATGGCGGAGAGCCCTTGCTTTATAAGAAAGTAAAATATTATCTGAACATATGAAATTAGTAGGAAATCTAATAAAATAAATTAAGAGGACCACATTATAGTGAGATCACACTTAAATAGTTGATATGTTTATATATTTGCACAGTTTGTATATATTTAACATAATTCTGGTTAAAAATATATAATAAAGTTGAGCATGCCTTTGTGGCTCAATAATATAGTTGAAAGTAGATAAAAGTTCATTGAACCAAACAATAATCTACTTTCCTGGTGTCCATTTGGTTATTAAACTGGGCTAAGGCCAAGTATAAAATTCTAATTTATTAAACGTAATGTTCTCAGCCAAGTTAATGGACTTGTGTGTAATAGGTGATGCAATGATGATGTCTCTTAAGAATATAATTTACATAGAAGCATAGAATTTTTCAGCAGATAAAAAAACATGGCTTGTATAGTCTGCTGGTTGTAATGCACAACTATGCCTAGCTTAGTTTTACAAATTTATAATCTTAGAAACCTTTGTAAAGATTCATTAGACTATTATTTTATTTATATTTACATACAGATCCATTATCAAGAGATTTTTAAATAATTAAAAATGGAACATCATAGTTGTGAACTATAGGGAATGTTTACAGAATAAACACAATAGACCAAGCATAAATGTAAGTTGGAGCTTGTTGCAAACATGGCGCAACAGGCTAGAGGCAAGATCAGGCTCTTGGGTGTCACAGATGAAGCCAGGGGAAAAGGTATGAAGGCCTCCAAATCATCTTCAGGAAAGTATGAAACGTGTGCAGGTGCTTTTTGTGATGTTCAAAGTTGTTCTAATAAAAGGGGGCAAAGAATGAGAATAAACAAAAGCTGGGTTGGGAACAGGACTGGGTTGGTTGTGTGGGATTCAGAGCATAAGCAGCTTTGTGGGACATAGGTGGCAGGAAGGTAGGAGGAAGGAGGAAGGTAGGGAGGATCAAGGTCAAGAGGAGAATTGTGGACAAGGGTTAGGAATACGCCACAGTAATAAACTAGAAGCAAGTGGAGTCTCTAGGAGAGTAGAAAGATGTGGACAGAGGCATTTTGGATTTGTTGCTAAGGGGTCAATGCAGTAAATTGAAAGAGAAGTTGATAGGTAGATTAGAAGTTGTGTTGCGGAAATAATGATAGAGGGACGGCTTTGCTATCAACTAGTCTAAAATTCAGTGATATTTCTCCTGATTTTAGCATCATCCAAGCAGAATCCTGACCATATGTTATCTGTCTTTATATCTACAACCAATAAATGTGCAGCGCTGCAAAATTTGTTGTGCTTTATAAATAAATAATGATGATAATAATTTCTGTGAAACTAAATGTAATTACAGAGTGATAAAAAAGGACAGTGAAACCCTGCAGTAAGGATCTATTTATAAGTCCTCAGTGTCGTATGTGCCTTTTTAAGTTCATTAGCACTGCAGATCATATGCAAAATTAAAAAAGGAAAAGACAACCAAGAGGTGCCCAGAAGTGCTGCCAAAACAAGTGTGCTTTGATCCTGATATGTGCTAGGGAGGCATTTATTTTGGTTCATAAGACTGCCAAATGGCCATTGTCTTCTAAGCAGAATCACAAGGCATTATGGGTAGTTGTGTGCAAATTCATATGAGGATCATTATGTATCAGCTTCTCCAGCTGGTATGTCTGGCCTCCAACTAAACTACTTATGGTTTGAGATGTCAGATATATGTAATAGGTGTGATGCTATGAGCCTCATTCAGTGTGGTCCTTGGGTAGATAGGGTCGGGCTGGTACATACAGATAGATCTGTTACTGGTCTATTGTTTGGTGTCTCATGCAGTAGGTAGTAGACTTTTGTTGATGTAGATCAGTCTAGGTGAGCGTGTGGAAGGTTCCCTTCCCCCATAATCTATCCCTGAGGCAGCCGCTACGGATATATTGCAGCCCCAGACGAGGTCAAGGAGGTTTCACACAATCCATCATGCTGTGACATTTCAATGTTTCCTACCCTCCCCTCCTGTCTACGTTATGACGTCCAATCAGATGCAGAGTGATATCTAGATAGCGGTCTCTTTGGAGACAGCCATGCAAAACAGGAGTATTGAATGACATTAAAGAGGTTCAAGCAGTAATATTTGATTAAAATTGGAACCTTTGCAGACAATTGCATTGTGTCTATAGAGGATCAGTTTGTGGTCAAAAAGACTTTTCCTTCAGGCATTGCTGAAAAATTCTAGTGATGTTTATTTATCTGTAGGGAATCCCCATGAACCTAATTAGAAATATATAAGAAGGAGTCACTTCTAGGCCGATACCATATGTACACAATCACACGTAGATCTGGGATTAAGTCATATAGAAGTATTCCACGCAAAAAAAACTAAATCCCTGGCTAGTGTACAAAATATATATATATTGGGGTCACACCAAGAACGGAGTAAAATTCACACAAATTTGTATTTTGCTATATCCTTGAATCCTAGAAGTACTGCAAGTTACAGTTTTAACATAAACTAGATTTTTGCCACATTGCAATATAATTATTAAACAAAGTTTGGATCACAATATTAACGAAAACATATTTAAACCAGTTTCTCCTCCATCCATTCTATTCCGTAGAATATATTATGCTCATCTCGCATGACACACTAAATTTGTGGGATAATACTCACATTAGTATTGCAAACATAATATAGGGTATTAAAGTGGTCTCCCTGAAGCCTGCAAAGGATGGCAGTGGCGATATGACTGCCTGAAATAAACTGGATGCATATACCTTACAGAAAGGTGCAACTATCATTACAGAAAAAAACAGTGCACATCGTTTTAATTGATAGAGGAGGACAAGTTATATCTTCTTGACGAAAATCGGTTTAATTATAGTACTCAATAGCATCAAATTTAGTGTTATGCTGAAAGTTGGAGGTACCATAATCGCCAACATCCCAGGTCACTTTATTGTACAGGTAGGACCATTTTCGATCCGTCACTAAAAGATAATATGCAAAGTGCAAAGAAGATCTATGTTGTGGTAAAGACACAAGTATAATCTACATGCTCTACACTCACTTGGACACTGGTTTGGGCAGGATCAAAACCAAGGATACTATTAAATGAATAAAAGGATGATTGCTTTAATTACAATACAAGTCACACTCAGTCGATTTGCAGCAAGTACCAGAAAAAAATGGGAAAACATGTAGGTTTAAAGCATAAAATTAACAGAAATAACTCTTTAAAAAATAAATGAACAATCCTTTTTTTTTTTAAATTAAACACACACAGCAAGCTGAAAAACAGAGACAGATGGGTGCATTGGTAAAATAATGACGTATCTGCATCTCTTTAGGGGCTGTGATATTGATCTGATCAGAGAGTGAGAAGGTACAGGGGTGATGATGAGCTTACAAAACAACTTGTGAACAGTAAGATAACGGTACATCAGCATCTAATGCTATATAAAAACATGGCTAATAGAGTGCCGCAGGATCGAGCTATGTGCCAACAGCACAATCATAGGTTGGAGTCATGTGCTGCACCCAGAAGAAACCCAAAAGTTGGTATCAATATACAACAGTAATAAAGTTGGTTTGCCATTTTTTTCAGATGCAGTTATAGCAGTGTTTTACAGACTTATTGCACAACTCAAATTAAAGATAAAAAGTTTTTAAAAATTGTAAGTGTGGGTTTGAGATATATATGTATAATTTCATTTATATAGGGAAAATAGTTTACAGTAAAATGGAAGAAAAACTAGAAAATATATGAAAAGGTAACAAACTCCGAGCCAAACAGATGATAATTATATTCAAGAATAAATTATGAAATTCACATCAGATAAAGAACATCAGGCCTTTCTAGACCGCGTACTTCCATAATTGACCCTTGACCTTGGTTTATGTTCAGGCTGGCCTTATGTCTATCCTAAGCATGTTTAATTCCCATCATTAATCTTTTTATATGTAAACTAAGGCTTTTGAATCACTTTGCATATTTTAAAGTCTCTTTCATTCTAGACATTTTAGCCTTTTACCTATATAATATACTTAACATTGCATAATGATACTGGAAAATGTAACTTTCTAAAAATAAAACTCATGTGAACTCAACCAAAATCTACCTTTTTCTTAAAGAAGCTTTAAATATCATACCAAATTGTAAGAGAGTATTCTGTGCTGTTAAATGATAAAATCGTTACATCAATAAGTCAGATCTCTTATCTGCCTGTTACACAGAATGAAGAACATGGAGAACCATATACGGGGGAAGATCATCCGTGTCTGGTTTGTGTTCTCTGCAAGGGAACAAAACTGGGAAGGGTCAAATGTGTTTCACTAAAGACAAACAATCCCTAAATAAACCTTTATTCAGTCTCCACAATGCTACCCTCATTGACTGAGTCAGATGTTGTGCTGATTAAAAATTGATCCATTTCAAAATCTAATCAACAGAATAGGATTCTTTCATATGTTATCAAGGCAGCTGCTGACATCAGAAACTAAAACCTGTTATTAACCTATAGACCTCTGTGACCTGAGCCAGACTGGGCTCTACCAATAGTAAATTATTCAGTAGTCCAAGAGCAATATTGTAAGCCTGATGAATTTGCACACTGACTCTAGTCTTTGTAGGTTAAAGCCAATAACACAGGCCCATTGGACCCAGGGGATTGAGGTTCACGACATGCCTTTATGTCATGACTGTGAATACATTATTGGCATCTGCAGAACCTGCCTCCCGAGCCTCTATTCATGAGGATAAATGTAGAATGAATTTAGGACAGACAAAAGGGATGGGAATTATACCAGGGTCACAACATGGCACAAGCACGGTTTGTTCAACTTGGAGCTGCTGCTTAATATATTTTTTAAGGCATGTATAAAACAAAAATTAGAATAAGAATGTTATATATTGTGATATTACATGAATAATCTGCCTAGAAAATAGTAGGACCCGAACATTAAGATTCAGTTTTATCAAATCCCTGTTACATCCGGATTGGCCTATTGGATATACAAGATGTCAGTGCAATACATACATACACACACACACACACACATATACACACGCACATACATACATATACACATACACAAATGCAAAGTCAGTTATGATTTAATAACTATTATATGATAATTAGATATATTAGATAGATCGATTAGATAGATTAATTACATAGATAGATTAGATACATAGATTCATTACCCTTCCTACTCCTTATCTGTCTTTTCTTGCCCCGGTTTCTGCCTCTTCCATTTCCTTTAGATTGTAAGTAGAAAGTTTCCAATCTTTTAGGGTGCTTCGGAAATAAGCACTTTCTACAAAGATTCTAAGCTCAAAACAGGGCCCTCTATTTTCTGCAGTTTCACATTGTACTTTTTTTGTTTTCATACCCTGTATAGCGCTACGGAATACGTTGGCACGTTAAAAATAAAAGTTAATAATAATTAATTAGATAAATATATCTATCTAATAAATATATCTATTAAATACATATATTTATTAGATAAATATATTAGGTAGATTTATTAGATAAATAGGTAGATATAGATAGATAGATGGATTGATGGATGGATAGATAGAATCAAATACATAATCAAATTGTTTAGGTGCCATGTAGTAGTACAAAACATTTTTATTTTTTTTAAATATATCTGAATGCCACAAATAAAATGTTAAGAGCCATTCAACTGGCTCTGGCCCTTTATAGATACTACACATACATTTCTCTTTTTATGAGCCACCACTGACACTGGATTGGATAATGATTGTCTGATGCATAATTTAAATGCCACAGACTGATTAACATGCAACCTTCAACTTTCACCTCCTTTCAATCAAGGGTAAGTCCCGCCTGATCCAATTGACAATGACTATGAGTTTATTAGCCTGTCCCCACCTGGTAAATCCACACACACAAAGCAGCGCTCAGCTGGCAGCGCAGAGTCTGCAGAGACATGAGCATTAACCCCTACAGTGCCAGAATGGGTAGTAACACTGCTCAATGTAGGATTTACACAGCCATTACCTAATGGGCCATCAGGAATGTGTTTCATTTACAGTAACAGAGACTTGAATGAGGTTCAGTTCAGCTACCTTAATGAAAAAGGGTTAATTTATATATATATATATATATATATATATATATATATATATATATATATATATAAATAAATAAATAAAATGTATCTAGATTTATTTGCACAATTCTTTTTCCTCTATCCCACACATTATAATTATACTTCCTGTATTCTCTAATTATGTTGATTTGCCTTTGGGTAAATTACACTTTTAGTTGATTTGTTGCTCTTAGTGTCCTGGTTGGATAAAGCAAACACAATTAGTTTATTCAAACTGTAAATAGATCTAAAAGTAACATATCTGCCAAGAACGCTGATAGACCAATAGAAATAAATGTAATAATTGTGGGGAGAAACTATTAGCAGCAAGAAAGGAACAAACACTGGCAGAAGGAAAACTAGTGGAGACGAGGGAGTACAAGAAGCAAAAAGTAAGACAGATTGTCTAACACAATCTTAGTTGTATATTGGGATATCATTTTATATTTCAACATCGGTCATTTTGTAGTCTTATGATGTCGCTCTTTACTTGATATCCTTGAGGGACCAAACAATGTGCATAGTGGGAAACATACTTATTTCTTAACCTAGTAGTCTGTATTCTTATTATTTAAATATACAGGTATACGCAGCTTAACGCTACCCCTTGTAGCGCTGATTCTATATAGCGTTCTTTTTCCTGTAATTCAGTACTTAGCGCAAAACCTCGCTATAGGGACGTTTTTAGCCGCTGATCCCAGTTTAAAAGTGTTTCCTGCTAGAACGCTGTTTTTTGGCTGCCAATCCCCGTTTAACACTGTGCCAGACCCCTTTTAACACTCCAAACCATCTTTCATCTAAAATTTCAGTTGCTTTTGTGTATTTTTTTCCCAATGGGTTCCCCTATCTTCCCTATATTAAATATCCCTGTTTAGTGTTGTTTTGCTTAGCACTCCTATTGCCTACAGAGTTAAACGGGGTATACCTGTATTAGCATGGACACTGTATTAGCCTGGACACTGTATTAGCCTGGACACTGTATTAGCCTGGACACTGTATTAGCCTGGACACTGTATTCCCATATTTTCAGTTTCCTATTTAAAAAAAAAAAAAAAAATGGGCAAAATGTTTTTTAAATGTTAAAAGACTAAATCAACCTTCAATTTACCACCTATCATATGCAGTCATGGACATTTAAAATTGTTCATTAAAAAGACTTCCCTTATGAGATATGTCTCGACTTCCAGGGTTTCCAATGCCCCTTCCAGCTTGAAGGGCAGATAACCAGAGTCAGTTGTCTGAGGTCCTGCATACAAGCTCAAATAGCTATTTACAGATTGGCAATGTGCTAATCTCAGTGTCCACCTACTTGATAAGAAAAAATATATACATACAATTAATACATGTAATAGTATACTTTTTAACTTCCTAAAAAGGTTCTGGCAATTACCAATACTGTTTCTTTATAATTACATTGCTCTACAACACCCTTTAACATATCATAGCTCTGTAGTCGCACTTGTCTGTGAAACAGTTAATAAATCTGATAGATGCCATGTTTGGGAATCATTCAGGCTTATTGTCTCTAATGTCAGGGTGGTAAATCCATGGCGTGTTTCCAACATACTCTGCAATACATACCACTCTAGGATAAAAAAAAATTACTGCCTATTACGTCAAATGATTTGTCCTTTTATCTGAATTGGCGATTTAATACCAGCTACTGCCTATGTGCATTAACCCTAATGAGACGTATAAACCAGCATTACATGTATTCTCTGTATTCCCTGAGAAGATACATTTGTTTTGTGTAACTAAAAGATAAAAGCCATTTGAATAGTTCTTGTGGAACACAAATGTCATGATTATAAGAGACGGCTGCTTCATATTGCAGAAGAAGCAAAACAATCAGACGATTTTTAAGATGCGGAGCATTAAACAATTCCCTGTAGGGTTTACTAATCAAACAACCAAGTCCTTTATAAGCAGCCAATCCCTGCAGAGCAATTAAATCCTTCTCCCTTTAAAGCACTTGGTACTCTGTCTGGGGACTAAAGAAGAAAAAAAAATAATAAAATTCATTTGATAAATTAAATAGGGAAAAGACTGAATCAAGCTTTGTTCTATTTTTTTTAATTATGGAATGCACAATGGCTGCATAATGTTTAATAAGAGCTATGAAAATTCCTAACAGTATTACGGCACAACACAAAAGAACTAACCTGGTTACCGTGAAAAATTGCATATTTAATTAAGAACAGAGACTTCAAAACTACCTAGAGGTTTCCAAAGTGAGGTAGCCTAAGGGGCTGATTACATGCTTGCAGTACTGCTAACAGAGTTACTGCTCGCAATCATTACCCCGGCGCTCCCATTAAATGGCATGGCCAGATGACATCAAATTCGTTCATAGCACAGAAGCATCCACTTGGGTACTTAAAAGAGCTGCTACTATCCTGCTGGTGCAAACCAGACCCCTTGTTGATAAAAGCAATAATTAAAGAATAATCTTAATTAGCCTTTTTTTTCTGGATATTTTCCAGGATCTACTTCACTCCCTTTTGGTTCTCCACTCAAAATCTGAATCATTTATTAAACATGTTTCCACCAAATTTTTCTCAACCTTTACTAAAACCCAACTAAGCTAGTGTATGTAAAATGCATTTATTTAAAAAGGTATATGGAAGTCTCCCTGGTTTTACTTTGATCTAATCTAACACCTGCTGCTTATATCAGAAACATTACATTGAGTCATTCTATACACAAACATTTTTTTCTTAAAAGAAAAAAAATGTATTTCCACACCCCCAGAGATGCTTACATAGACACCTGGTATCTACCAATAAAAACACTGCATTTAGGTACAATCTTGCATGGTGCAGAGATCCAGAGCAGTTGCATCATTCAAGGGAGGAGAGAGGTGTGTGATGGGGAAAAGACTACAAATCCCATGATGCTTTGCTGAATTCCCATATTGCTACAATCTTGTAGCTGCCTCTGATTAGCTACAACGAATTATGAGTTTTTTGCTAGTTTAGCTTGGATCTTGAACTCTAGGATAAAGTTTAATAATGTTTATGTTCAAAAAAAATTTGTAAACTTGTTTGCATACACTACTGATTGTCCCATCAGATGCATTCATAATCCATGAAACTTCTATATTCTTGAAGTAAAAAGTCATCTGAATATGATCTGTATGATGTAAAGAGATCTGATTACCTAGCAGCACACAGAAGAACATAAAGGACATTATGGGCAGTGCCTGAATCCAACCAGACTTCCAGTATTTTGACTTTAAAAGAGTTATTTAAAATATACTAGCAATATTAAAGAAAACTTGTAAATGGTTAAAGAACATAGGGAATATAAAGCAAAAGAAAATATGAACTCATAGATTTTATTTAATGTGGTGTAAACTCACAGGTATCATCATAAAAATAATTATTTTTAAAAGCATTAAACCCAGTTCTTAATATTTACTGAGGCCGCTGGACAGACTATGGTACATTATATACAGGAACACCTGTATGTGTTGCCCAGCACCCAATAAAACAATAACCAGGTTCTCTTTAGTTGTCATAGTCAAAATGAAGTAGTAGGCAACACATTTGAAACATTTAGCACTTTCTAGTTTTCACTAAGACAAGATAACAATGATAAACTGTGCAGTTTGGATGTGTTGCATGGGGCATTTTTGCTTAGGCCAATGAACCCAGGCCTAGGGCTGCAGGCTGGCCACAGTGCTATGGAAAAGTGTGTGACTGCACAGAAATATCTAATAATGTTGGTCCTAGACCTAAATATACATATTAGTGCATTGCCTTTCCTTTACTCCAATTGTTCCTTAGCACAAATGGCGTTATTTTCCCACATATGTTTAATGGCATGTTGGAACACCTTGCTCTTAACCATGTTCTTTGACATAAAACACAAAAAACTGCACATTTTTAGGGGACAGAGCTCATGTTTTAATGATGGGATTCATCATAGGACAATCAGCAATATAAGTCATTGAGATCAATGTCGGTTATCATATAATCACTGTGCATGCCATCTGTTCACATTGTCAGTGCTACCCCAGAACAATATTACCATTGTAAGCTCTAATTTGAAATCCGAGCTGGAAAAAAATAACTAGAATTTGGTGGAAATACATCACTTACAATGGGCACAATTAGAAGGGGATAGCAGTCCTCCTATGGCCCTGTTGCCAAACAAAATGTAGAACAGGTTAAATGAATATGCAAGGTGCCTGTACGTTACGTTGGTTACACCTGAACGTAGGAAAACCTACTGTAGTGAAAAGTTTCAGACATTAACATTTCTGCTGAGCAGGGCTTGCATGTACTGATGTGAAGGGAAAGGGGGTTTGTGTCAAATTCAATGAGATACAGATATATCTCCACACCCTCCCACAGAAAAAACCTAAAAACAAACAAACAACAACAACAGACTAGTATAGCACTCCAGCTATCAGAAATGTATGACAAAAAAGACAAAATGGAATATTCTATACATAGAAGCATACAAGCATTTTTTTTATTTTATTCTAATTGTCTCTAAAAATGGTTTTACACAGCTACTATTATTATTAGTTACCTACATCACAAACCTAAAGGGACATGGAAGGTTTCTGGATTTCACTAGGAATATAATTTACCTATGTATCTCTTTACGTTTGTGTACTTTATTTTACTAAGAAGTGCTGGTCCTTTCCGGTTATGAGCACAGGCGGCAGCAGTGCCGCTGCCAAGATTTTGCTGCCAGTGTCAAAGCTTTAGGGTAAGGGTTAGCCTGTCAATGATCTCTCTCAAGAAGCATGTTGCAGAATGCTGCCATTGATTGGCTACTATGAGGCACTGCACACCCTGTACTTAGAAGTACACGAGAAACCAATAAGAAACTATACAGCTTTTAAGCACTTCTTAATAAATTAAAGTACACAAATGTATATACACAGGTATATTATATTCCTAGCAAAATCCAGAACCCTTACAGGTCCCTGTGAGCTTAACCCCAAGTTAAGCTACCAATGTGCATCATTTTGCCACATATTTTATTTAAGAGCAATTCATAGTGTATATGTAAACTTTTGAACGATTTGGGGCATGTGTAAAGTGATATATTCAGTTTCAGTCGCGCTCTCCGCTCACTGGAGTTGCTTAGGAACAGAGCTTGTACACAATAGCAAAGGTATTTCAAACAGAAATATTACGAGGTGGCTTTCCTCTGCCGAGACCCCGGCCAGCTGCAAGGTTAATATAACAGGTACCCTGTACCCTTGTTTTGTATAGTTACATATTCAGAGCTTAGTACAGGGGGGATTCAAGGATTTTAGCCCTTTCTATTCTGATCCATACCCACCACCCTCCCCTTCATTTTGTTTCCAGGACTATTCGCATGGATCCTTAGATGGACCAATTTAGGACCAAAGTGTCCATAAGCATACATATTTAAAGCATAAATTCATCAAAATAATTTGAGACTTAAAAGTATCTCTGTGTCTACTACTGCTTCTTATATATATATATATATATATATATATAAACAATGTTTTATTTAATTAATCACTAGATGCACCTCCATCAGTTGGAGGCATGGAAGAGAATGTGGAAAATGAGTTTCTTCTCAAAAATTCTGCTAAATTAATTAGTTAGGTCGAAATTAGCATCTTTACCTAAAAGTGTTTCTGTCCGTAGAGAGTAAGCTATTTAAAAGGGACGCTCATTATAGTCCTTGTTAATTCTTCTTATTAGTATACGGATTATTAGTAACCCACCAACATACTCTGTAGCGCAATAGAGGGGTAAAGGACAAGGCAAAACAATATTAACACATTGCAAAAGAATGGATGGCAGTGTTTTTTAGCCTAAAATCCAGCGTATGTAGTGCTTTCCCTAAAGCACCTTGCAAGATTAAAACCCCCAAGCTTACAATCACTCCAGTGAATCATTCAGCATTGTTTGTACCTTTATCTTGCTAATGTGCTGCTCATCATGATACTTAATAACAGCATAATAACACTGTGTATATGGCGATTGCTTGTTTACAGGTATACAAAAACAGTGTGTCAAGAACACATCAAAGCAGCTAATTTGTATTAATGAGCTGTACAGTTGCAAAATAATACAGCCCAATCAATGGTGAATATCTGTAATACATTATTTTACAAACAAATGGCTAGTACAATTTAAAGACAGTTTTTCAGGCTCTTTTAGAAGAGCTTAAAAAAAAAAAGCTACGTGATTTTGTAGTGGTAGAGTGCAATTAAACATGCACATGACATATTATTTATTATTATTATCTTTTATTTGTAATGCTCCTACATATTCCGTAGCGATATACAGGGCAAGTCAAAGACAAAATGAACACAATGCAAAGGAATGGAGGGCCGTGTTATTGAGCTTTCAATCAAAACACACACAGTGCTTTCCCTAAAGCACTTAACAAGACTGAAAACTTGCAAACTTACAGTCTACAATGCTCCTCATTAGATCTATATAGAACATAGTTTTCATCATCCATACTTTGCATATGATTTAAAGGAGCAGTGTATACACATATACACACACATATACACAAGCATAATTAAGCAAGAAGGAATTAAGCTTATTTTAAATTTAAAAAAAAAAAATGTTGATGCCGGTGCTGGACCCTGGGTGCATCCATATTACTTTATAATGCAAAATCTCTGCTTCTGGGGCTTTAATAGGAAAGTGGTGTGGTATTCATTTCTGCGAGATACAACTATCTAACAAAGTTCCCTGACTTGTCCCTGTTCCTGTCTCCTCCTTCATTCCCCATCCGTTAGGAAGTGATGTTGCAAATACCAAACTGATTCCTTTACTCATAAACAATCTTCAAAAAAGTCTGCAACTTCGTACTTTTTTTTCAGGAAGTGGTAATATCACAACAAATATAGCAGAAACCTACAACTTCTGACTAGATGATATTTTATGAGCATGAAGAAAAACAATACTTTCTTTTGTAGAGTAGACTGAATAATTGCTGAAAATACAAAAAACACCACATAAAAAAAGCTTAGTTTATTAACACATCAGCTTGCAAAACACCCTGTAAGCATTAGCATACATGTTTGAGACGGCTGAAGAATGCCTTTCATAAAACAGATGTCATCCACATTAATTAAACACTCATTGGATATGTGGCAATTCCCAATAAAATAGGAGTCAGACATCCAACACTCAGATTGTATAAAGGTATGGTTATTACAGTCTCGCCGTCATTATTTGACAGAATATATATAATATATATATATATATATATATATATATATATATATATATATGACTTGAACCATTGCTATGAGACACCCTGCATCATTGCTAATTTGCATTGTTGGTAAAATAGTCAAGATTGGAAAAAACTGGAAGAAACATGAAGTGTCAAAATACCACGGCACATCTGTGGATACTTATAATGCGTTGGACATGCCTGGACTCCTTGGATCCTAACAATCTGAGCCAATAATAAGGAAGATGAAGGTGTTGTAATATATATAATCCTATATATATATATATATATTAAGGATCCATTCCTATAGTGATGCATTTCCCTACATACATTTCTACGTGTGCTATATATCCTTGTGTAATACGTAATCAAACATACCAGTGTAATTATTAATATGTTTACATGTGCACTTCAGATGTTATGCTTTCGGGCCATTCCAGCCATATTCAGACAGTGTTAGAATTATTTAATGCATAAATATTAGTGAGTGCTTTGGAGAGCAGCAGTTCAGGAGTCACTCTATATACCAACATATATGGTAGAGGATTCTGGTTTGCATTATACACATTTGGGTCCTTTCCCTCTTCACCATTGCAAAATCTGACAGCTGCAGTTCCGCTTCCGGTCGACAGATGGCGCTGCCGATTTTAGCACATAAGGCGCGCTGACAGAAGAGGCCTTGAGCTATGAGAGGCGCGCCCAAGGCCCTGGGGGGCAGAGTGCCCGCACCAAACATAGCGATGGCTTCGCTGTCAATTCAGCACCGTCGAGTTGCGCTACGTCGGAGGGGAAAATAGTTATTTGCCTTCCCTAAAACTTGATGGTGCCTGGAAACTCACAGCGCCCTCTGGCAGACAGGACCTGTAACTGCAGCTGTCAGTGCTGCAGAAGAAATACGCAGGCAAAGAGGGATAGATCCCAAATTTGAGATGAGCTTTATTAACAATGCAGCTATACCCTACTTAACCCTACCCATTTTAGAGTGGATTCGCTATATCGCTCTTTTTCCCTGTAATTCCCCGCCTAGTGCTAAAACCTGCTAAAGTGCTGTTTTTTGAGCGGCAAACCCTGTTTAGCCCTTTAAATACCTGCTCAGTGCTCTCTTATTCACTGTATCACTGTCTGAGCGCTATTATTATTATCTTTATTAACATCGCGCCAACATATTCTGTAGCGCTGTACAGGGTTTTAATACATGGCAAAAAACAAACTTAACACCTTATAAAGAATGGAGGGCCTTGTTTTTGAGCATATAATCAAATGTACATAGAGCTTGTTTCCAAGACACAGACACACAATTGAAAACTCGCAAACTTACAATCTAAGGGTTTAGGTGTGATACAAGAGGGAGACAAATACAAAATGGCAATGTGAATGCAATTTGTTTAGTCAATTGGAGGTGTCTGTGTTGTACTGTAGATTGTGGGTGTTTGTGTTATTAAGCTGTGGAGTGTGCAGTTGTAATTATAAAGGATGAAGGTGATATGATTTTTTAAATAGGTGTGTTTTTAGTAATTTTTTAAAGGTTTTGGGGCAGGAAGATAATCTAATGGAGCGAGGCAAGGAGTTACAAATAGTAGGGGCAGCACGAGAAAAGTCTAGAAGACGGGAGTGAGAGGAGGAGGAAAGAAGAAGGTCGTTAGCAGAACGAAGGGGGCGGTTTGGCAGAGTATTTTGAAACAAGAGCAGAGATATAAGTGGGTGCATTGTTGTTGAGGGCTTTATATGTTAGGGTCATGATTTTAAATGTGATTCGGGAAGCTATGGGAAGCCAGTGGAGTGATTGACAGAGAGCAGCTGCAGACACTGATCGTTTTGTATTGAAGATGAGTCTAGCGGAAGCGTTCATTATGGATTGGAGGGGAGACAGACGAGAGATGGGTAGGCCAGCAAGGAGTGAATTGCAGTAGTCGAGTCGAGATATGATGAGAGAGTGTATTAGAATTTTAGCTGTGTCTTGTGTAAGATAATGACGAATTTTGGAGATGTTTTTTTAGGTAAAACTGACAAGATTTTGTTATCAATTGGATGTGAGTAATAAAAAAGAGGGCGGGATCCAGTAGAACTCCAAGACAACGGGCCTGGAGGTGGGAGTGATGATGGTGTTGTCAACAGTGAGAGATATTTGAGGAGTGACGTGTAGACATCCAGGAGGATATGCTAGAGAGACAGTTGGAAACTTGAGCTAAAAAAAAAGAGAGGGGGATAGATCGGGTGCAGAGAGGTAGATTTGAGTATCATCTGCATAGAGATGATACTGAAATCCAAAGGATTTTATAAGGGTGCCAAGGGAGGAGGTGTAGATGGTGAAGAGGACGGTGCCTAGGACAGAACCTTGGGGAACGCCAACAGACCAAGGGAGAGGTGAAGACGAGGTGCCAGAGAAGAAGGAGACGCTAAATGTACAATCTTTTAGATAGGATGTGAACCATGAAAGAGCGCTGCCCTGGATGCCAAATGAGCGGAGAGTTTGGATTAGAAGAGGGTGGTCAACTGTGTCGAAAGCAGAAGAGATCCAGGAGAATTAGAATGGAGAAGGGACCCTTTGATTTGGCGGTTAGCAAGTCATTGGTGACTTTTGTGAGGGCTGTTTCTGCTGAGTGTTGGGCACGGAAACCAGATTGGAAGGGGTCAAGAAAGGAATTGGAGGAAATAAACTGAGTGAGGTGATTATAAACAAGCCACTCAAGGAGTTTAGAAGCCAGGGGAAGTAGTGAGATAGGTCGGTAGTTTGAGGCAGAAGCTGGGTCAGATGAGGGCTTCTTGAGAATGGGTGTAATTATGGCATGTTTTAAAGGAGGATGGAAACCTGCCAGTGTTTAGGGAGAGGTTGAATAGATATGTGAGAGCTGGGATAAGTGTGGTGGATAGGGGAGGGATTAGCTGTGAAGGAATAGGATCATGTGAACATGTTGTAAGGTGAAAGGTTAATATTAACATAGATACTTCATCCTCAGTTACAGGGTCAAAGGAATCCATAGTGGAGGAGGGATTGGGAAAGGGTAAGGGTTGGGTGGTGTCAGTTTGTTGAGAGGATGGGAGGAGAGCTCATTTCGGATGGTTTCAATTTTATTTTTAAAGTGGCTGGCAAAGTTATCAGCAGTTAGGCAGGAAGGGGCAGGAGGTGGGGGTGGGCAAAGGAGGGTGTTGATTGTAGCAAATAAACATTTAGGGTTGGACAGGTTTGATATTAGTGATGAGAAGTAGTGTTGTTTGGCAAGATTGAGGGCAGAGAAGTAGGAGCGCAAAGTAAACTTGTAGTAGAGAAAGTCTGCTGAAGTGCGAGATTTCCTCCATAGTCGTTTTGCAGTGTGTGAGCATCTCTGTAGATAGCGTGTTTGTGTAGTGTGCCATGGTTGTGTATGAGAGCGAGGGCATTTGCTTGTGATTATGGGGGCAAGAGAGTCAAGGGTGGAGGTTAGAGTAGCCTTGTACTGTGAAGTGGCAATGTCAGGCGATATAATGCCCAGTTTAGCTCTCTTTTCACATAGCGCTCCACAACTCATGTAGAGCGCTAAACGAGGTATGACTGTACTGTATTTTCCACAGTCCTATTTACAAGAGTACCGTGAATAGAGTGGCTACAATAAATGAATTACAAAGTAAAACAAAGTATAAGGTTTGCAAAAATACAAACACCGTAAGGAAAACAATAAGTCAGACAATTTGGTGCAACAAAGTTAAGGTCACTACTCAGATTACGATCTAGAGAGACTAGAGCATTATCTAGATTATCACAGTTCAGTTCAATGGCTTGGTCGTTTCACATCGAAACTCATTGGCAAGTCAAAGTCAAGTAAATGTATGTGTATCAAGTTTTCTTGCATGTAAATAAGAGTCCATGGCAAAACTTTGAAATAAAGGAGTATTTATAAATGAAAGAGTTAAGGTATCTGTGTTGTGGAGCTTTTCCACACTGGAAGTTGGATGGTGAAGGCAAGCGGCTCCAAAAGGTAACGTTGAGTCAACAGAAGACTATGAAATCGTATAGGTTTGACTGGGAAATATAAATACACAGTTATATGTGTACTCTATGTGACGGATCAAGGCCCTGATACACTGATTGCCAACTTCCCCCATGGGGCACGATGAAGAAACAGTGTGTGGACAAAAAGCTTGTTACTGCTAAATTTATTCAGTAATTAGAACTGCTCTCTGCATCTGTAGAGCAACAGACCACTTACTTTTCTAGGGCCAAGAAAACCTCTGCCTTTTTATCAAATGTACCAATAATCATGTTTTTGTGCAGGTCACTAAAGCGCATTTGGCTCTCTTGTTAAATATTGGTTAAGGTGTCTGGCCTTACAACACACAGAGGACGAATTCACCCACCGAATACAGAAGGACGACGATAGTGTGAGACTAGATAGAATGAGGTAGAAGCTGCCAAGTTAAGCTTTCATAATACAATATATCAAGGTTTTACAGTCTGTACTAATTTTATGAAGTATATGAATAATGGTGCAATGTAAGGATTACACATCACTTGCATCCAGCATTTTATGACCTCTGTTGCATCTTTATTCTTAAAGGAGTTAACAAAATAGTAAACAAACCAAATTAAAAACATATATCTAGAAAGGATAAGTTAAATTCCTTAACAAATGTTCAAGTGACAAGTTATATGGAGAAAGTCAAACATAATACAGAGTGTAGAGTATAATGTATGGAACATCTTGACGTCCGCTGAAAAATACTATGAATGTACAAGCTGTGGTTTATCAACAGAAGAGTTCTTGAGAACGTTCATCCTGTCTAGAATATGGGACAGATTACATCATATATATATAGTTGTGGTAGTTACAATTTGTCAGTCACGCAATGTTAATTATGGGCTTGCGCATGCTCATCGCGAGGCCCGCAAGACTTTGAAAAAAGATGGCAATGAGCGCCGAAGCCCACAAGACTTTGAAAAAATTAGAGAGAGAGAGAGAGAGAGAGAGAGAGAGAGAGAGAGAGAGAGAGAGAGAGAGAGAGAGAGAGAGAGAGAGAGAGAGAGAGAGAGAGAGACACAGTGTAGGGAAATAAGGGGATAAAAACCAAAGGCCAGGGAGAAGGGACAAAGAAACAGTGGGAGGGAGAGAGAGGAAACAAACACAGGGGGCCAGAGAGTGGGGAGAAGCTTGTAATGCCAAAAGGCGCTCATTGCGAACCTTGCGATGAGCCCCAAAAGGCGATCGTTGCGAACCTTGCGATGAGCCCCAAAAGACGATCATTGCGAACCTTGCATCGCTGGGCCAAAAGTTAGCGAGTTGGACGACACCTGCAATAAGTGGCGAAGCTAAACGTGTGCATATCGAAGCCTGTAAAGTAGAGGGGGAGAGAGGCTTGCATTGAGCGCCGAAGGTGCTCATCGATAGGCCTGCAAGTTAGAGGGGGGAGAGCCTAGCATTGTGTGGCAAACAGCATTGCCAGGCTTCAAATTTTATTGGCGGGCAATTCACTAGTTTAGTTAATTTGCTGAAAATCTATAATTTACTGGAAAGCACTGCAATACTATCAGAGCAACATACTGGCTATATACAGGGCTGGATGTCTATACTGAACTATTGAAAGGCATATCTAAATTTGCATAGACAAAAAAAGGTAAGTCAGAGGCGCTCATCAGAGAACAAACCAACCTTAATAGATTAGTTCTAGGACCATGATAAGCCACTCTGAGCCCTTCACAAGATATTTCTCCCTGTGAAGGGCACAAGTGAGCTAAAAGAGGTTGCTCTCAGAGTGGCTTATCATGGCTATAGAACTAACCTATTAAGGTTGGTTCGTTCTCTGATGAGCGCCTCTGACTTACCTTTTTCATATCTAAATTTCCTGGATTATGAATGCATCTGATAGAGGAAAATCAGTAGTGTATGCAAATATTTTTTGCATGAAAAAAGTACCAAAATAAACCTTTACAAAATGCACTCTTATGTTTACTAAATCCCCTCCGTTTGCAAGCTGAGGCATTTTTTAGTTGATAACCTTGAAAAAACCTGCTAAGATTAGCATAAAATTCATAATTCCTTTTGGACAATCAAGAGAAAGCAGAGGTTAGCGGATACATTTGTATCATACTCTCGGGTTTCGGTTTTGCAAAACAGCTTGGGATATGTAGGCTCCCTCTATATCCTTGTGGTCTGATTCAGCTGTGAGCTCAGATCCCACCCAACCATGTGATTCCATCCTGCAGCAAGTACTTCCATTGAAAGGTCAAACTCTGTATCTGGCTGCTTTCCTGTGTGTTCTTGGTAATGTAAGCTCCCTGTGGGTGTGGAAAAGCTGAATTTTACTCTCCTGCCTATACCTTTTTTAAGGACACTGAAGTTATCTATATAAATACATATATTTCTGATAATTACTGCCTGTTTCTTACCAAACATTTAAAAACCCAGGAAAGATATACACCTTTAATCTGTCAATATTAAAATTCCAAGAGACAAGCAAAAAATTACAAATGAGTAACGGTCAGGACTTTCCATTATAACGAAGGCTGGATTTATACTTATGGCTTTCCTAAAAGAAGATGCCATAGGTTGGCCAGCTTATTTATTCAGTGTATATGCATAAACATTGCTGTAGATAAATGTATTATATTAGGTATCATCCAAAAGATAACGATGGAAATGCCTTGAATATTAAATTATTAATCAACCTGTAACACAAAAGAGCACTTCACTGAAAAATACATACACTTAAGGGGGATTATTTAACAATATTCTTTATTACTACTGTTGGTATGTAGTAGATGGGATGCATAAATACTAGAGAGTGCTTTGAAGTGCTGCAGTTTAGGCCAGAAGTAAAATATTTCCAATCTAGGTGATCAGTCTCTGATTCTTTTCAGGATATCTGGTTTGAGCACTGAATGTCCAAATAGTTTTGATCTTCTTACTTCTACACAATACTCGCTTCTGCGTTGCTACCTTGTTGTGGTAAAGGGGCTTGTGTATCTCAATGATGCTGTGAGCTATACCATGTAGGGTCACCCAAGATGGACACGTCATAGCAGAGAGATCAGACAAATCACAGTCTACTGGAGAAGGAACTGGCAACCCATTCCAGTATTTTTGCATAGGGTTACAGAGAGTCAGACACAACTGGATGACTACACACAATATAGTATTCTAAAAAAGGGTCTGGCTTCTGCCCTCTAGAAATTCTACAGGTTGGCTGCAACAGTCATTCCCAAATTGTCAAGGGGGTCCTGATAATCATGCAATGATTTTTTTTAACAGTAACACACGTAAGGTGTTTAAACCTATATATACACAGTACCTTGTAAAAGTATTCACCCCCCTTGGCATTTTTTGTGTTTTGTTGCCTCACAATCTGGAATTAACATGGATTGTTTGAGGATTTGCAGCATTTAATTTATAGAACATGCCCACAACTTTGAAGAGGTTTTTTTTTTTTATTGTGAAGCAAACAACAAATAAGACAGAAAAAGTCAATGTGCATAACTATTCACCCCCCTAAAGTCAATACTTGTAGAGCCACCTTTTACAGCAATCACAGCTCCAAGTCACTTTGGATTAGTCCCTATGAGATTGCCACATCTTACCACTGGGATTTTTGCCCATTCCTCCTTGCAAAACTGCTCCAGCTTCTTCAAGTTGGATGGTTTGCGCTTGTGAACAGCAATCTTTAAGTCTGACCACAGATTTTCTATTGGATTGAGGTCTGGGCTTTGACTAGGCCATTCCAACACATTTACATGTTTGCCCTTAAACCACTTAAGTGTTGCTTTAGCAGTGTGTTTGGGGTCATTGTCCTGCTGGAAGGTGAACCTCAGTCCTAGTCTCAAATCACGCACAGTGGTACAGGTTTTGCTCAAGAATATCCCTGTATTTAGCACCATCCATCTTTCCCTCAACTCTGACCAGTTTCCCAGTCCCGGCTACTGAAAAACATGTGGGGGTGGTGTTTTTTGGGTGATGTGATGTGTTGGGATTGCGCCAGATAAACAGTTTTCTTTGATGGCCAAAAAGTTAAAATTTCAGTGTCATCAGACTGGAGCACCTTCCTCGATACATTTTGGAAGTCTCCCACATGCCTTTTCGCAAACTCAAAGCATGCCATTTTGTTTTTTGCTAAAAGTAATGGCTTTCTTCTCGCCCCTCTGCCATAAAGCCCAACACTATGGAGCGTACGGCTTATTGTCGTCCTATGTACAGATACTCCAGTCTCTGCTGTAGATCTCTGCAGCTCCTTCAGGGTTACCTTAGGTCTCTGTGCTGCCTCTCTGATTAATGTCCTCCTTGCCCGGTCTGTGAGTTTTGGTGGGCGTCCGTCCCTTGGCAGGTTTGCTGTTGTGCCATATTCTTTCCATTTGGTTATGATAGATTTGATGGTGCTTCTGGGCATCATCAAAGATGTGGATATTTTTTTTATAACCTAACCCTGATTTTTACTTCTCAACAACATTGTCCCTTACTTGTTTGGAGAGTTCTTTGGTTTTCATGGCAGTGTTTGGTTAGTGGTGCCTCTTGCTTAGGTGTTGCAGCCTCTGGGGCCTTTCAAAAAAGGTGGGTTTATGTAATGACAGATCATGTGACACTTCGATTGCACACAGGTGGACATCATTGCACCAGAGCTTATTGTGGCCTTCATAACAAAGGGGGTGAATACATATGCACATAACAATTTTCTGTTATCTATTTCTAAAAAATATTTTTATGTATATATTTTTCTCATTTCACTTCACCAACTTAGACTATTGTGTTCTGATCCATCACATAAAATTCAGATTAACAAAACATTGGATTTAAGGCTGTAATGTAACAAAATAGGTAAAAAGTCAAGGGGATGATTACTTTTGCAAGGCACTGTATCACTTGTTTTCATCCAAAAAAAGTTTAGTAATGTTTGAAGCCTGCACTTTGAATAAAGCTTGTAATACAAATATTGCTTTTATTTTAGCAGAGTATGAATAAATAATTGTTCCCACTGAGAAAGTGTGCAGTGAAATATGAAAAACATTATTTTGCAGGCAGGATCCAATAAATGATGTTCCAGACACAGCTCACATATACAATGCTTCCTGTGTAATAAAGGTGCAGCCTCCATCGTTTCAGGTAATGATGTACATGGTGTCAAATCCTGTAATCCAGTTCTCAGAGCGCAGCACCAACGAGTTGAACTGATGGCTTATTTACTGCTGTCATCTACATAAAGAGGGATTTTGACATGCTGCTAAATGATAACACATTTAGATAAGTCAGGCTGTCATATCTTTTAATGGATGTCGCAGCCAGGTATGTAAAATTTATGCAATTCAGAAGATTGGAGTGTTATGATATTTTAATCACATTATAGGTTTTGTCAGAACAATCTACACTTGAACTGTTATACTGAGTGACAAAACTGACCTCCTCTGCTATATAATGTTGTAATTGGGTCCTTCGGTCATTTCTGACTCTCGGTGACCATATGGACACGATACAACAGGCACATCTGTCTGTGTTTCTGGGTTGTGCTTATCCATATGCTTTTCTTGGCAGAGATACTGGAGTGGGATGCCAGTTCCTCCTCCATTGGACAGCAATTTGTCTCTCTGCTATGACCTGCCCATCTTGGATGACCCTACATGGTATAGCTCACAGCTTCACCACGACAAGGTAGTGGTCCAGAAGGGGATATAATGTATTACTCCTTATATTATTAGACGCTGAATGATTATCAGACTTCTATCAAAATATCTTAGGGATACTTGTTTTAGTCAACAGCAAATATCACCAGCGAACCAAATGGTAACATGTGACATAGAAATGTCTGGGATAAGCATAAGGCCATCCTGAAACTAAACTAATATTTTAGGTAGACTCCCTTCTGGATTGCTACCTTATAGTGAAGGGGCTTGCGTGTACAATGAAGCTGTGAGCTAAACCATGTAGAGTCATCCAAAATGGGCAGGTCAGGGCAGAGGTCAGACAAATCACGATCCATCCAGAAGGAAATGGCAACCCACTCCAGCATCTTTGCCAATAAATCCTTATGGATAGGCACAACCAGGTCCAAAGGTCATTAAGAGTCGAACACAACTGGACAACTAAACATTGGGTAGACTAAGTGGGTCTTTTTGGTTCTTCTCTGTTGACAAATCTATGTTTTTATGTTTAAATATTTAAGTACAACTGGATTACAAAACAAATTTTTTTAAAAGGATTGTGATTGTCAAATGAACGAGAGGAACTAGCGTGACAGACTGAGGGTTTACAGACTAGGGAACACGTGAGACAAACACAATTCAGTCAAATCGCTTCAACTACATCAACTACATGTATATTCATCCATTTGTACCTGGATCAGTATTGTTACTGTTGTAGCAATGTAATCCTCACCATTCTTCACTGGGTGTACAAAGCTAGGTTTTCTATGTGTTCACTGCTTGAAAGAACCACTCTGATGAAAAAATGTCCGAAAAATAGGATTCTGTACACAATTGAAACATGAAGCATAGAATATAAGACTACTTTTATTAAATAATGTAATTGTAATGCATTGTCTGATTTCTAGAGGCAATCATGATACTCTGGTAAAGGCTGTACGAATGAGAGGGGTGTTTACATTTCTTAAGGTGCAGGGCTTGCAGTTTCCAATGTATCTGCATGCTTCATGTGTGGACAAAGGAGGGAATCATATAAACACAAAAAGCTGCAACAACAACAAAACCACTCACTCCTCTCTCTCCACCAATACAAAAGATAAGCACACCACTAAGACTCCAAGCCAGCAAGAAGTGCTGAAACCAGACAAGGAACCCTCAGTACACAAAAAAATGAGACTGTCTTTAAAATTATTTTATGTTCATAGCTTACACAACCACTAATGCTGTTAGTTTGGTAAATACTTAACAAATGTAATGTTTATTCTTTAACTGAGAAATATGCATGTTGCAGGCATACAGCATAATCTTTCAATGTATGTATTAACTAGTGAATAGACAGTGAACGTACCCAAGTAGCATAACCAACTAATACATTGCAATGTTTGTCATCTATTTGAATGTAAAATTACTAGTTCTATAAATCAGTCAGTGACAAAAGAAATATTACACAATTTAAGTTGTGCTTCTTGTTATATTTAGTGGCAGATTACAAAAGTCATGTAGCAGCATCTATTACAATACATTTTTGGTATTTCAGGATATATAAAAATAGACATTTTTGATTTGGCTCCTATTATGATATATGGCAATTACTGCCATGTACTATTAATAACAAAGCAGATGTTGAGACATACAGAATACATCATTATAATAATACAGCAAGGGTCATGGCCTCCATGAGATGGATACCTTGCCACATCTTGAGATCATAATGTCCAGTATATGTTTTTTTTTGCATTGTTCAGTTTCTGCCTCTCTGTGACCTCATGGACTGTAACACACCATACACAACTATGTCCATGCTGATCCACATGGTTTTCATGGCAGAGATAGTGGAATGGGTTGCCAGTTCTTCTCCAGTGGGCCACAGCATACAGTTCTTGGTATTCTCCCCCATCCAAGTACTGACCAGGCCCAACCCTGCTCAGCATCAGGGTGGTGTGACCTCTTGGTTCTCTGACTGAGATCGAACCAGGTTGCAGTGGTGAAATCACCAAATCCTAACCACTGGACCACCATGAAACCGTAGCATGTGTTATAGCATGTGACAAATACAATGAGCTTGTATCGACAAAACAAATCACATACAAGCAGTCAGCAAATTAATTAGAAATAGCAGCGTGGTCCTTCACTGCACAATATTTACTATACAATCTGGCAGATAGGTAACAACAGCCAGTAAATGATTATCTAATAGGCTCTTTCATTATAGAGAAAATACAAATTGTGCTCCTCGCTTCATCTTGAAAGTTATAGCAGGTTTTATTGTACACTTAGTATGCCCAGTCAAGCTTGAGAATAGGCTTCATCTAGTGTTATTGTGCTATAAACACGGCTATCCACACTCAGAAAGAATTAGCACGCATATCTGGCACTCTTTGTATGCTGGTTATACCGCGTTAAAGGAACATTACCAGGGTTTTGCTACCTATTAACAGATTGCCTGAAGAATACTAGAACAAACCCCAGGATTTACATAGCTAGACACAAAAGCATTATTTTTTTGAAGACTGACTATGTATAGAATATATCATATTGTTTGCATTCAAAATCAGATAGCTGCAGCAAGAGTGATTGTTTTACCTATCAATGGAGAGAGGCAAGGAAGATTTGTTAGATAATTGGATCTCAATCAATTTGCTACTGCAACCATTCCCGTTCACATGCTCAGATGCACAGTTTGCATCAATACATGCTCTCAATAACTGTAAACATCCCTCACACACACAACCTTCATCAAAGTATCATGGAAGCCTTCAGGGTACAGGAGGTCAGCTTTCTCTAGTTGATATGCAACATAAAGAAGGCCTAATTGTTTTATATGACCCAATGTATTATTTGAGACAGTATTACGCCAAACAAGTACCATGGCCTGCTGACCGATAAATCTATGATAATCACTCTGTCTGTAAAAGTAGGATATTGTACATCAAAGAGTTTTCATTTGAAGCATCACACTATTAAAAAGAATAGTTTTTGCTATTGATAGAAATAAGCAATACTCAGTAAGGACCCTTATGAGGTATAATGTAATTAGTAGGCGATCTAAGCTGTAATGCAAAGCCAGATCTCGAATATCCAATGAAATCAAAAGACAAATTGCACATTTGTGAAATATGTAACTAAAATAACTGTATCAGCTGTGAATATAAAACCTTTTTATGGAAAACCCAATTTAAAAAAAAATCTTTATCTATAGAAGATTTCATTTTGCCTTGCTTCAACACTTCACGACAGCTTGAAGCCTGAGGGGTAAGCATATCTTATCTGTGTATAGAGAATGGGAGGAAGAGGTGGATTTGCTAAATAATTGGATTTCTTAGAATTTGACACCTAATAAAAGCCTCTCACACACACACAACCTTCGCCAAAGTATTATGTATGTCTCCAGGGACCAGTAAAGGCATCGAAATGTATTGTTTTTGAATTAAAAGAAAAGGATCTTTAAAAGCATAATGACCCAGGGAAACCGTAATAATGAGAATCTACATTTTTAAACATTTTTTGTATATTTTTATTATTTGTGGTTATTTAATCTATACAGTATGATATACTTGGCAGTGCATGGATGCACCTCTTACTGTTACAATACACAGGTCCTTCTGTATGGCTTGGCTCCCATAGTGTTTCATCGCAGAGCATCTACTGAGCTTAATCTGTACGCCAATAAAATGAGTGCACTGAAACAGAATAAATTAACCAACCCAAATCATGTAGGTATGAATCTTTTAATGACAGATATGCAAGGAGCTGTAAAATAATACTGCATTAGTAATACAGCCCATAACACAACCCAGTAAGCAAATGAAATATGTCTTAAATTATCCTGGAGAGCATTTTATCTGTCTGCATTTCTGTGTGCAGTAAGATGTAAGGCTCTAAGGATCTGAAATAAAAATACTAAGTATATACTCAATAAGCGGTATATATGCATATTAATCATTAAATCAGCTGTCTACATTAAATCTTGGCTGACAGAAGGGCCCATGATGCATTGCAAATGATTTAAAGATATTATAATAATACAAAAATGCCTGGTTAAATATATTGGAGACAGGCATTCCCAAGACAGGCATTCAAACATCCACATAATATATACATTTATAATATTAATCCTTCTTAACTATTCGTCCCAATTTTACGACCCATTCTAGGATAATGGAAATGTCCAGCACTGAACCAAACATTGCACAGAGAAAGCACAAAGTATTGCAGCAGAATATTTGGCAAAGTATACTCAGTGACCTAAGAAGAAGATATAATAATGCTTAAAAAATATTCAATCTTCAAGAGATTCCAAATTTACAAGATCTAGGGACATATAACGGACCATCACCTTGGATTCCATAGCAATGAGCACATGGTGGTGGACACTCCTTCCAAATGAAGTGACACAGCAGGGGTTACAGTTATTACAGCGATGAAAAGTGCACATATAGATACACTGCAATTGGTTTTGTTTTATTTTATGCATAAATTATCTATAAAAGGATGCCTGACGCCCTGTCTGTCTTTATCTATGCCTTACAGTGAGTATAGGACCCTGTCACAATGTTATTAACAAACCAACCTTGTTCCTGCCACATAACACCTGTCCTCCTTGCCCTAAAGTGGCTCCCTGTGAAAGACCACATATATTTCAAGTTTGGCCTGCTGGCATACAATGCTCTACATGATGAAGGCCCCGGCTATCTGAAGGAGCTCCTCGCCTGCTTCCAACTCTTGTACTGAAAGCTGCAGAAGGAAAAGTATTAACCATCCCCAGAATCCCTATGCAGAACCAAGATTATATTACACTCTCAGAGGAGCCACTAATTGGGACATTTTCAAAAAGAGACTGAAGACCATTCTCTTCACCGAACCACCCCAGTAAATTATAAAAACATTTCCCTCTTCTATCTGCTTTGAGTCCCTTCTGGGAGAAAAGTACTATATAAATGTATTCTTATTATTCATTATCTCTCCTAGTGGGAAGAACATGCCCAGTTGGTTTATATTATAATAATAATAATAATAATAATAATAATAATAATAATAATAAGACTTTGACAAATAAATGTCTATGGCCCTCATTAAATTGCAATGTTGCCAATTGAATAGGGGTCTAAATAGGCACATAACATGTATTTTTTAAAGAAGTTTTTAGTTATTAAGCATCGATCCAAAAGCACGGTTTTCACAAACTAAAAACTTCTTGAAAAATATATATTATGTGCTTATTTAGAGCCGTATTCAATTTGCAAAATCGCAGTTGAATGAGGGCCTATGTGACTAATATTATTTATCCAATTGGGCATGTTCTTCTGTATTAAACCCCCAATGTGAAAGATAAGTAATGACTCTAAATGAAGACAGAATGAGTGAGGTCCTTTATAGATTACTTATGCTTAAAAATCTCACATTTTCAAGCTCCGTTATCTGGCACAATCTTGAGATCTCAATCCAATAGAGCACCTTTGGGACATGGTGGAAAGGGAGATTCACAGCATGAATGTGCGCAAGACAAATCTGCAGCATCTGCGTGATGCTATCAGGTCAGCGTGGAGAGGAGTCTCTAAGGAGTGTTTAGAGCACCTTGTTGAATCCATGCATGAAGAATTCAGGCTGGTCTGGGGGAAAAGGGAGGTCCTACCTAGTCATAGTAAGGTGTATCTAATAAAAGTGGCCAGAATGTATATGCATGCACACATTTTATTATATATATATATATATATATATATATATATATATATATATATATATATATTTTTTTTATTTTTTTTTTATTTTTTTTTTATTATATTTTTTTTTTTTTACACATACTGTAGTTGCACATGTAATTGTCCAAAATAATTTATGATTTATGGAAATGATATATTAATTTCTTACACACACATGCTTTTTTATACACTGATGAACTCCATAAACAAAAGAGCTGTGCAGTTAATTAACACAGACAAAACCGTGTGCCTTCGTTAAGCATTTGTATGACCAATTACACTTCTTCTAAGATATTCGCATATATGTACTTGTGCTGAGAATGAATGCCAATTATTTGTTTATTTTGTATACCAACTGAAGTGTGCAGAATAAAGGTTATAAAAAAAAAAAAAAAAAAACACACAATTTGGCTGGTTCTGTGAATTATTCACACAAAAAGCTTAATGACAACAAAGAATTACATTTTGGAGGAGTCTTTTGGATTTCATACTTGGTGTAAATCATATTTTAGTGCCAAAGAGTCACCGGCCACAATAATAATTCTGCACTAAAATGCTATCAAAATAAAACATAATTTGCAAGATATATAACAAAGTCAAGATCAGAAGCCAGGGGATGTAAATCAAATATTATTAGCATTATTATTTTGCAGGGCATGTTTTATCTTATTTGCTACAGTCAACTGTAAAACATACCAGATACCTGCCACAATAAAAGGTCTAAGAGATGCTAGAAAATCCAAGACTGGGAACAGTCAGAGGCAGAGTTCAGTTTCCTTCATTTAAAAAACTTTGATTCCCATTTTATGGCTTTAGTAGGGTATGTTCCACTTCTACACTGATGGAAGTCTCTGACTGTAACCTCTTCTGAGCAGCGTCTCCCTTTCAATCACTAATTCTTGTTATTTGATGTTAGACCTCCATGTATGTATCTTATAAAATGATGTGCCCTCTATTGATGTCATGTGACATTTATACCCATCGCCATATTCCGGTTAAGCCAAGGACTTCCTATAGCCTACACACCTTCTCCCACAAGAGAACCAATAAGCTGAACATTCAGCCTGATACTCATGTCTCAAATGGCTGTATCAGATCCCAGGAGTATTTGTGAGACAAACAAAAACAGCATTGTATACAGGTCATTAAAGCTTCATGCTAAAATGAGGATTTATTCTGTTACAGCTTAACAAAGCAATCTCCTCCTAACCAATAATGCAACACAAAACATCCATGTGTGTGTGTATGCACTAGAACAATTTTATATGCATATTAAAAATATAAACCAATTTTCCTAAAAGCCTAGATGTATTTGTGCAAAATATACTGATGCCGTATTACAACACAATAAAAAGAAGTTGCATGTGTTTGTCCCCTCTAAAGCAGGCAGCATTGTACTGATTTCCTAGAGGGATAAGCTCTTTTAATATCCATGTAAATGAGCAGCTACATAGTACTTTGAGATTAAACAATGCAAGCCATTTTTTTTTTCTTTTGTATATAATTATGAGATGCATGCAATTTGCATCAAACAAATATAAACATAAGCTTTTTCATCAGGTCAACTGTCCTTTATCCATTATAACAAAAGGATTATTGGAAATTTCACAGTCCAATATGACTACAGAATTGGGTGACACAAACAGGGTCATTTTAATCTAATAAATGTATAGTACTTGCAAGTCTAAAAATACAGACAGCCAATCGCAGATCTAAATGCATGCAGACTAAAGGTTATTGCACTGAATATTAGTTGCTTAATGAAAATGTTGTTAACTGACATTCAGGGATGAATGAACCCAAATACCAGTGCAAGTTGGTATTCTCCAGACCTGAATAACAATAGGATTGCAGCCAGCTCTGAGCACATCTGAACCTGCTCTTGCTTTCTCCCATATCTGTTTGCCATGCTCTTGTCATTCCTTATGTTACAGAACATCAATCATAAATAAGGAGTCGCTGCCCTCCGAGTGCCCAGGTCTGATTTACAAACATTAGCAGGGAATACACTTACCATTTCCTTTCACATTGAATTCTATGTAGCCAGGCCATTAGAAAAAGCAATACCCACCGTACAAAAAATACATTTTATTGGCACTATATAATTATATGCAAACTGTATATACAGAAAAAGACCAAATATCTACAGATTATATATATATATATATATATATATATATATATATATATATATATATAAAAATATAACTAAACTATAGTTAACTAAGGATATACATTTGGGATTATCATGCCAGTTTTTAAAGTGAAAATTGTTTTGTAGGAGAATACTTTAAATTAATTAAATAGTCATAAGATTAATGTATGTTAATTGTTTCAGCCCCACTCAAAAAAATATTTTATTCAATAGGTTCTATGATATATTAATAAAAAGGCAGCTATTTCATGCACGAATATCCTATAGAAAATAGTCAATAGAAAAATTTAGATATGGACAATTGAGAATAATATCCATGTTTTAAGATGATCTGGATTCATATTATTTACAAATAACAGGAAATAATTCTTAAGAGTGGTCAGAAGACTATTTGAATAAACAGCACATTATTTTTTTTTTATATACACATTTTTCTGTAGGATTTAGGCAATGTCCCCAGTACAGTAATCCTCAGGATAAAAGCCAATAAAGGCACACAACCTATCTTTACCTAAATAGACGAGCAAGTGGCGTTCCACAGAACAATAATCAATTTCACAAAATATCACATTTATACTTTATTTGCCACAAAACAACTACTCCAAATAGCTTGCAATTATACAAACAGTACTTGATCAGAAAGATACAAGTCAGATAAAATATAGACCCGGTGGGTATTATTAAACAGATTATTCTCTACAGCCTGAAGTGCTTTCAGTCTTAAGATAAAACAGCAAGATAACAAAGTCACCATTGACTTGGTTCAGAGAAAATATATATAATGTTATGGAAAAGAACTGGGCACAAGCTGAAAAAAATCAGATGTAATTGTGAGAAAATATAGAATAATAAGATTGTACAGGTAGAGAGCGGACAGGCTACAGTTAGAGTCTCTGTAATAATTCATCATGGACAAGTCCCACTGGTAAGATGTTCTACTGGATCCTAGGCTGGAGCTTTAACCCACGGTATCGTTTTCCAGCAAAGGTGTCTCGCACTATTAAGCTATAATTACCCCACAGACACAGCTCAGTTGTCTCAGACCACTATGGGTTGGGATCTGGAGATGCTTTGCCATAAAATCACACACTGACCCTGGAAATGGTTAATAACACTGACATACCAAATAATGCAGGACACTACAGATAAGTGAGACTGTTTTCCAATGAGCAAGACCACTCAATACAAGTACAAGTGCAACGGTCAATGGCATGCTCTGGCCACAAGATTGCACTGATGGTGGGGGGCTGCAGAATGTCTCAATTAACCATTTCAGTACCAGACTCATGTAAAGAGAGTATTGCCAGTTCAAATCATTCTGATTACATCTGAATATAAGTAATATATTACCTTTATACACTCCCAATACTCTCTACAAATGTATCAGACACAATATTTACCCATTGAAGGGTCCCCTCATAAAAACTGCTCTTGGGTAGGTTTCATCATTATAGCTATTTGCATTAACTCCTTCAGATAAACCTTCAGAGCACCGCTCTCATTCTTTATAAGACCTCACCTGGACATTTGCACCAACTCCTCTCATTCATTATTAGTAGGCATTATGATTATATATATATATATTTTTTTTTCATTTTTTTTTCTGTGTTACTTATAGACAGTGCTGGGTGCACCAAGCAGACAGCCAGCAGTAAAGCCCCAGTAGGGGTATCTACCTGAGTGTGACAGGTGTATCACACTAGGGGGGCTGCCCCTGCACTAACACCTCTCATTCATTACAAGTGAGCCTGGCTATTAGTGGGCATTATCCTATATAATAGTCTGTGATACTTATAGACAGTGCTGGGGGCACCAGGCAGACAGCCAGCAGTACAGCCCCAGCTGGGGTATCTACCTGAGTGTGACAGGGGTATCACACTAGTGGGGCTGCCCCTGCACTAACACCTCTTATTCATTACAAGTGAGCCTGGCTGTTAGTGGGCATTATCCTATATAAATAGTCTGTGATACTTATAGACAGTGCTGGGGGGCACCAGGCAGACAGCCAGCAGTACAGCCCCAGCTGGGGTATCTACCTGAGTGTGACAGGGGTATCACACTAGGGGGGCTGCCCCTGCACTAACACCTCTCATTCATTACAAGTGAGCCTGGCTATTAGTGGGCATTATCCTATATAAATAGGCTGTGATACTTATAGACAGTGCTGGGGGGCACCAAGCACATAGCCAGCAGTACAGCCCCAGCTGGGGTATCTACCTGAGTGTGACAGGGGTATCACACTAGGGGGGCTGCCCCTGCACTAACACCTCTCATTCATTACAAGTGAGCCTGGCTGTTAGTGGGCATTATCCTATATAAATAGTCTGTGATACTTATAGACAGTGCTGGGGGGCACCAGGCAGACAGCCAGCAGTACAGCCCCAGTTGGGGTATCTACCTGAGTGTGACAGGGGTATCACACTAGGAGGGCTGCACTAACTCCTCTCCCAGCCCTGTCTCTCACACACAGCGCACTCCGCTCCATGGCTGCTGATCAATGACTGAACTGAACAAAGGCAGAGAGAGAGGATCAATTCCTAATACCCTATCAATCTGCTTCCCCAGGCTCCCTCCTCCCTCCAGCACCGAGCCCTCCAACAAGGGGCTCCCCAGCACCCTCACCCCCCCAGCACCCTCCAGCCCAGACCAGCACCCCGGGCACCCACCTGCAGCCGCCGCAGATCAAACCTCTTCCAATATTGAAACATTGATCCCACATTGGCGGCCATCTTGGGGGATATTGAGGCGATATTGTGTGTGTGTGTTGGGATTTTTCTCTCTCTCCCACCTCCCAGGCTGGACTCAATCTCCGGGCTGGACCAGCCTCTTCTCCTCTTCACTTAATCCCCTCTCACCGATTCCATCCCACCCAGGGAGCACAGACACGGCTTGTAATCCCCAAAGTGCAACAGCATCTCCTCAGGTCCCCGGGTCACCCCGGGACTGATTTGCACCAACTTGATTTTTTTTCTCTGTCCACAAAACTTATCGATAGTGACGTAACATGCGGATCAATACACCCTGAGAGAAGGGGGGCTGCAATTCAATTAACATGTGTGGCTAGAGATGCTGTGTGCTAATAACGGCTCCCCTCCCTCCTGTCTGGTGGTATAGACTGCATGCACTGAGACAGGGGCATGTGGGCAGGAGGAGGGGGTGCATGTGGCAGGAGGAGGGGGCTGGGGCAGGAGCAGGGCGCATGGGCTGTAAGCAGGAGAGGGGCAGGAACAGGGTATGTATGTGGGCAAAAGAGGGGCGCGTGACAGTTGACAGGAGAGGGGCTGAGGGCAGGAGAGGGGCATATGGACAGGAGAGGGTGTGCAAAGGCTAGGGCAGGAGAGGGGCATATGGACAGGAGAGGGTGTGCAAAGGCTAGGGCAGGAGAGGGGGGGCAGGAGAGGGGGTGCATGAGCTGGGGGCAGGAGAGGGGTGCATAGGCTGGGGGCAGGAGAAGAGGTGCATGAGCTGGGGCAGGAGAGGAGGTGCATGAGCTGGGGGCAGGAAATGGGGTGCATGGGCTGGGGCCAGGAGAGGGGAGCAGGGTGTGCATGTGGACAAAAGAGGGGCGCATGGGCTGGGAGCAGGAGAGGGGGTGCATGGGCTGGGGCAGGAGATGAGATGCATGAGCTGGGGGCAGAAAAGGGCTGCATAGGCTGGGGGCAGGAGAGGAGGTGCATGAGCTGGGGGCAGGAAAGGGGGTGCATGGGCTGGGGGCAGGAGAGGGGGTGCATGAGCTGCGGGCAGGAGAGGGGGTGCATAGGCTGGGGGCAGGAGAGGGGGTGCATGGGGAGGGGAGCAGGGTGTGCATGTGGACAAAAGAGGGGCGCATGTCAGTTGACAGGAGAGGGGGCGCATGGGCTGGGAGCAGGAGAGGGGGTGCATGGGCTGGGGGCAGGAAAGGGGTGCATGGGCTGGGGGCAGGAGAGGAGGTACATGAGCTGCGGGCAGAAAAGGGGGTACAAAGCCTAGGGCAGGAGAGGGGGTGCAAAGGCTGGGGGCAGTCGAGGGGGGTGCATGGGCTGGGAGCAGGAGAGGGGCAGAGGGTGTGCATGTGGACAAAAGAGGGGCACATATCAGTTGGCAGGTAAGGGGCTACATGGGCTGGGGGCAGGAGAAGGGGGCGCATGGGCTGGGAACAGGAGAGGGGGTGCATGGGCTGGGGGCAGGAGAGGAGGTGCATGAGCTGGGGGCAGGAAAGGGGTGCATGGGCTGGGGGCAGGAGAGGAGGTGCATGAGCTGCGGGCAGAAAAGGGGGTACAAAGCCTAGGGCAGGAGAGGGGGTGCATAGGCTGGGGGCAGGCGAGGGGGGTGCATGGGCTGGGAGCAGGAGAGGGGCAGAGGGTGTGCATGTGGACAAAAGAGGGGCACATGTCAGTTGGCAGGTAAGGGGCTACATGGGCTGGGGTCAGGAGAGGGGGTGCATGGGCTGGGGGCAGGAGAAGGGGGCGCATGGGCTGGGAACAGGAGAGGGTCTTGGGGACCTCAGAGGAGATCTTAAAATGTTGAACTTGATGGACTGAAAGTCTTTTTACAACCTCAATTACTATGTAACTATGTAATATGGACAGGAGCAGGGGGCGCATGTGGACAAAATAGGGGCGCGTGACAGTTGGCAGGGGAGGGGCATATGAATAGGAGAGGGGGTCCATGGGCAGGAGCAGGGGGTGCATGTTGACAAGAGATGGGGATAGAGGATGTGATATATTGAGTTTTTTATGTTACATATATAGGGTTTAGTATATTGTATGTTCAGGATGATGTATATGGCATGTAATGAATGGATATGTAGGGTATTTTATGTAGCATATACAGGGTTTGCCAGTTCCTTCTCCAGTGGACTGTGATTTGTCTGACCTCTCTACTATGACCTGCCCACCTTGGCTGACCCTACATGGTATAGCTCACAGCATCATTGAAGTACACATGCCCCATCACCAGGACAATGTAGTTATCCAGAAGGGATATGTAGTGTGCAGGTGTCTTAAATTTGGCGTTATCGCTCTCATACTGGTCACTGGAAGTTCAACATGGCACCTTATGGCCAAGAACTCTCAGAGGATCTGAAAAAAAGAATTGTTGCTCTACATAAAAATGGCCTAGGCTATAAGAAGATTGCCAAGACCCTGAAACTGAACTGCAGCACGGTGGGCAAGACCATACAGTGGTTTCACAGGACAGGTTACACTCAGAACAGGCCTCGCCATGGTCAACCAAAGAAGTTGAGTGCACGTACAGACTCATATTCGGAGGTTGTCTTTGGGAAATTGACGTATGAGTGCTGCTAGCATTGCTGCAGAGGTTGAAGGGGTGGGGGGGTCAGCCTGTCAGTGCTCAGACCATACACCACACACTGCATCAAATTGGTCTGCATGTCGTCCCAGAAGGAAGCCTCTTCTAAAGATGATGCACAGGAAAGACCGCAAACAGTTTGCTGAAGACAAGCAGACTAAGGACATGGATTACCAGAACCATGTCCTGTGGTCCAATGAGACCAAGATAAACGTATTTGGTTCAGATGGTGTCAAGCGTGTTTGGCGGCAACCAGGTGGGGAGTACAAAGACAAGTGTGTCTTGCCTGCAATCAAGCATGGTGGTGGGAGTGTCATGGTGTGGGCCTGCATGAGTGCTGCTGGCACTGGGGGGCCACAGTTTATTGAGGGAACCATGAATGCCAACATGTACTTTGACATACTGAAGCTGAGCATGATCCCCCTTCGGAGACTTGGCCGCCGGCATTATTCCAACATGATAACCATCCCAAACACACCTCCAAGACGACCACTGCCTTGCTAAAGAAGCTGAAGATAAAGATGATAGACTGGCCAAGCATGTCACCAGACCTAAACCCTATTGAGCATCTGTGGGGCATCCTCAAACGGAAGGGGGGCGGGGGGCGTGCAAGGTCTCTAACATACACCAGCTCTGTGATGTCATCATGGAGGAGTGGAAGAGGACTCCAGTGACAACCTGTGAAGCTCTGGTGAACTCCATGCCCATGAGGGTTAAGGCAGTGCTGGAAAATAATGGTGGCCACACAAAATATTGACACTTTGGGCCCAATTTGGACATTTCCACTTATCGGTTTAGACATTAATGGCTGTGTGTTGAATTATTTTGAGGGGACAGCAAATTTACACTGTTATACAGGCTGCACACTTACTGCTTTACATTGTAGCAGAGTGTCATTTCTTCAGTGCTGAAAAGATATAATAAATGATTTACAAAAATGTGAGGGGTGTACTCACCTTTGTGAGATACTGTATATATGTGTGTGTATATATATATATATATATATATATATATATATATATATATAATCTCACATATATAGTTGTCAGGAAAACGGGTTGTTGCTAACGCTTGCAGGCTCGCATAGTGAGCCTGCCACAACGCGAGGGCCGCAGTTGCTGGCAAGGAGCTCCAAAGGTGCACCTTGCGCTGATGGAGATGAGCGCCGTACGACTTTCGGACGAGGGTCCGCATTTACGAGCCGCGGGACTTTGAAAAAATCCATTATGGACTTGCATAAATACGACCTTAACGGACAACCCGCTTATGCACCCCCCTCGACTGCCCCCAGCCTTTGCACCCCCTCTCCTGCCCTAGGCTTTGTACCCCCTTTTCTGCCCACAGCAAGGGGGAACACCCAGGACCTCTAGAACACAAGTTAAACCTCGATTTCAGTCAAATTTAAAAAGTTTAGACACTCGAAAATCCCCTAAGCGAGAGAAAAAATGGCAGACGAAAAAAACAAAATCGAGGCTACACTACCCCTAAAGTCACAAAATACCGCAAAGCAAATACGGCTTTTACAAAAACCGGTACGACCTACAACATACACCATTAGCAAGGGCGCTAAATCATACAAACCCGCCTACCACATACACATTCACCGCCATTTTACAACACTAACTTACAGAATGCGGAAGTACCCAGCTACACTAACAGCTTCCCCTCGCGCACGCAGCCTATTTGCACTACACACATTGCTGACACTTACACCTCAGCTCAACAACACTGCAAATCTACATGATATGCTGCAGGAACATCAAAATAGATTGTTAGCTCTTCACCACATTCCTTGCTGCATATATTAATTACAAAGAGGTAAAGTATATTAATTTATGATTTCATTAATTAATTAGCATTAAAAAAAAAAATACACACTAGTGCAAACAACCACAAACACCTTCACCGCGTCACCCACAAGGAGCACCAACGCTGCTTATAGGACACAAACTACACCAGGGGAGAGCCTTGCAATAAGCCACAAAACAAGATCACTGCGCAAAAGCGTCTATGATAACAACAAATACACCAACCCAGAGGCACCAAAACACTTACTCTCTGTGGCAAACAGCATTACCTCCCAATTTTTTTGACGGGAAAGTCGCTAGTATATATATATATATATATAGTTGTCAGTGTTGGTCACGCAATGTTAAATAATTGTGTTCCTCGTGAGGCGAGCAGTTGAGGCACGCAAGTGGGACTTTTAGGCTTTATTGAGCTCCAAAGGCACTCATCGCAAGGCCCGCAGGAGTTAGCCTGCAATGAGCGCCAAAGGCGCTCACAACGAGGCACGCAGGACTTTAAAACACCATAGACATGAGCACAGAAGGCACTCATGTCGATGGCCACGATAGCCAGTGAAAAACGTAGCACATTGCCGCTGGTCACGAGACACGCAGTTTCGTAATGTAACGGCCAAAATTTTTCAAACGCGTAACTCTAAAACCCCCAAAAAAGCGAAGACGCTCATTGCGAGGCCTGTACAGTACACAGAGGGAGAGCCGAGCAATTAGCACCAAAGGGACAGCATTACAAGCCTTACAATTTTTAACCCGTCAATTTTGACGGACAAGTAGCTAGTGTGTGTGTGTGTATGTGTATATGTGTATATATATATATAATGTGTGTGTATATATTCCAATTAATCTATAATCACATACTCTGAAATGTTAGGATGGCAGTTTTCAAAATTTTGAAACAAACAAAACGTTTCAGTTTCAAAGAACAGTAATCATTGCTCCAAATAATGTAATTAGTATTGTACATGTTAAGTTCATATACTGTACATGGATTCATATATGGCTGCACAGAATGCTGTGCATCATGCTGTATAAGTGATGGGTATGGGCAACACTTAATTATACTGTATATACCACTGCATCCATTTGCCGGCCCATCCAGTGACTCCCCATACCCAAATAGTAAAACACAAATTCTTGATACAAACCCCCAATACCTCTGTTTTAATCTCCATGTATACCATGAACCGCCCTCTGTTCTGCTTATGGCCTGCTCCTTTTCTCCTCTCTAGTTACCTCCACATCTCACTTCCGTCTAAAGCAGTGATTCCCAAACCTCTCCTCAAGACCCATCAGACAGGCAGCAAAGTCTCAAATTGCTTCACCTGTATATTCATACAGTGTTTCACCTAAATCTTGGCCTGTCTGGTGGGTGTTGAGGAGAGGTTTGAGGACCACTGCTTTAGAGATATTCGCTTGTGACGCTTATAAACTTTAAAATGTCGTACCTCGCTCTGTCAAACGCTCCCATAACTTTCAGAGCTTTAAGTGTTCTGTGAAACCTGACTTTTCAAAAAAAAATCTATTGACCTAATACCTAGAACCCTTACAGCTTACAGATATCACCGGTCCTACGGACTCAGCCTTCACTTTGAAACTTAGCCACCCGCTTTAGCCTGTTATTGCTTACTCATCTACCTCACTCCTTTGTAACTTGCCCAGCCATCTCTTTTTAGACTGTAAGCTCTTAAGAGCAAGGAGCTCTACTCCCCTGGACTGTTGTGTATCACCTATTATTGTTCAGTACTTCAGTTGTGACTGACCCTCGGTGACCATATGAACGCAGCACACCAGCCACATCTATCTGTGTTTCTGGTTGTGCTCCATATGGTTTTCATGGCAAAGATACTGGAGTGGGTTGCCAGTTCTCTCTCCAGTGGACCACGATTTGTCTGATCTTTCTGCTATGAACTGCTCTTGGGTAGCCCTACATGGTATAGCTCACAGCTTTATTGTAGTACACAGGCCTCTTGAACACAACAAGGTAGCGATCCAGAAGGGGCACCTATTAACCTATTATTACTACATGCAGTGTATTCACTTTGTATATAGTGCTGTATAAAATGTTGACAGTTTATAAATAGAGGCTTTTATAATAATAAAAATGCCTCACCAAAGCACCATGATTTTTTTAGACCGCACATCATGATGAGCATGTGCTCTCAGCATGATGGTGTACATAGAATGCATATGGGTGATTGTATTGACAGTATATGATGACAAATGGGGTGTATACTTGAATAAGTGAGTAGTAACTCTTATAGATGCAAAAGCTGATACATTGCTGTAGTTTCAGGATGTAATGTATAATATATGTATTTATTTCACCAAAAGATGGTTATGATTCATTAGAGGGCTAAGCAGTATTAGCCGATGGTCCGTATCTGGCTATTATGTGTAATGCTCAACATTTTCAGGCCACTGGTTTTAAACATTATAAATGTAATCTTTGCAGGAAATATGAGTACTGTAAAGTTTAAAACGCATATTGACTAACTAGTTTTGTGTTTGTTATGGTATTACACAAGTCTAGCTATATCAGCTCTATGGAAAAAAGTGTTTTCTCCATCTGCTGGTAGAATCCGATAAATGTTTATAATATTTAAAACTCCTGTCTTTTTATGATATATAACCTATGAGTAACTGTATACATTTTTTAAATATATTAATGGGAAGAAGGCCAGGAAGGAAGCTATAGGAAGATTACAGGCTGTCTGACAATTAGTGACCAGGAGAGGGCAGATAATGATGTGCTTTCCCTCCAATGGGATTTGCATAAATTAGAGAAATGGGCATCTAAATGGCAGATGAGATTTAATACAAATAAATGTAAAGTTATGCATCTGGGAAGGAAAAATAGCCATGCAATTTATAATCTTAATGGAGCAAATCTAGGTGTATCAGATATTGAAGGGATTTGGGAGTGCTTGTGGACAACCATCTAGGTAACAGTGCTCAAAGCCAAGCAGCAGCTGCAAAGGCAAATAAAATATTAGCATGTATTAAGAAGGGTATAGAAGCCAGGGAAGCAAATATAATTCTACCACTATACAAATCTCTAGCACGCCCTCATTTGGAATATGGAGTATAATTTTGGACACCATTTCATAAAAAAGGACATTTTAAAGCTGAAAATTTACAAAGAAGGGCAACAAACTAATAAGGGGAATGGAGGGGCTAAGTTATGAAGAAAGACCTACCAAATTAAACTTATTTTCTCTTTAAATAAATATATCCAGGGTCAATACAAGGCTTTGTCAAGGGAACTTTTTGTGCCAAGAGGTTTTCAACTGACAAGAGGACATCCCTTGAGGTTAGAAGTAAAAAGATTCCACCTTAAAGAAAGAAAAGGGTTCTTCACAGTAAGGGTGGTTAATCTGTGGAATTCTCTACCAGAGGAGGTGGTGACAGCGGATTTGATATATAACTTTAAAAGGGACTGGATATATTTTAAATAAAAAGGGCATTCAGGGCTATCCTGTATAATTAGAGAGAGAGAGCAGTGATCCAGGGAGGAATCCGATCGCCAGTATATGGTGTCAGGAAGGAATTTTATATTTTTATATATAAATATATTTATATTTTGTTTCCCCTTTTGAGACAATTGGCAAAATTTCACTGATTTTTTTTGTGTTGGCCTTCCTCAAGATCAATTAACAATTAATCCGCATATTGCAGATCAGAGGAGATCTAAAAAGGTTGAACTTGATGGACTAAAAGTCTTTTTTTTAACCTCAATTACTATGTAACTATGTATAGACAGTAATTGATTGTCACAATAACATTGAAATAATTATCCACGGGGTCTCCCAAACATCAAAGGTTTACTCGTAATGTTTGTGTCAAAAGAAAATAAATATTATTTAACATTATTATTTCAAAACAGATTTACCCCACCCCCCATTTGAATTTCTGAAACCTTTCACTGATACACATTTACCTCCATAGATACATGAGGATAACAATATAACCCTGCCTGAAACATCTGTTCCAAGATGATTATTTGGAAGGTTTCTTCCCAGAGCAGAGATCCCCAGGAGTAAGTTGCAAGGTGCTTGCTCAAATCCCAAGGCAAGGTTGCTTTTAGCTTCAACATAAAATTACATTGTTTTGATATGCTAGCCTCTTTTTTAAGTCTAAAATTAAGTTATAATGATGTATTACTCAGATACAAAGCCTCTATTAGTGGACACACAATTTTACAATACATTTTTATCTGTACTGCCAGACATTGAGCTTATATAGAATCTCTCAAGTCCTCTAAATGCTTATATATTCTTTTTGCTGCAGTAATAATGTTTTTTCTTTTGGAGTCAGAAATCAAGAACGAAAACTGACATGTTTTTGTCTGAAGCACACAGAGTGCATTGCCATTTGCGGTGTGCTTGTGATTGTTGGTCCTTTCAGAACCTGCAGAGACAAGGAAGCTTGACAGCAGTAATGAGGCATGACAGATAAAGGATTAAAGAACTGTAATGTCCTAGAATGAGAAGCTAGCTATTTGAATTATTCATTGATGATAATAAAACTGTCATTTAAAAATTTATAATAGCAATATTCAATGTTAAATTCACTTTCAAGGTTAGAGTATCCGCCTCCAGCTGAGTGTTTGCTACACCCTAATAAGATCATTAATGGGTGGCTGGGGCGGCTGGGAGACAGGTCTAGAGGGTTTTAAGAATAATCATATTTGGTAAGAGAATAAACAACAGTTCACACAATAAAAGCTTCTTTCCAAGGGAAACCTATTTAACACAAGTCTCAAGCCTATAAAAAGCATTGTATTGGTATAAATGTGTCTCAGGATTTAGCTGCTACCTACTAGACTAAGCCCTGTTGACCTTATAGTGGGCAGGGATCATCAGCAGCTAAATCTGATCTTTGGAAATAAATTTAAAGGCATATTTAATTTTCCTGGATTATGAATGCATCTGATAGAGGGTAATCAGTAGTGTATGAAACATTTTTTTTAATGAAAAAATATCAGAATAAACATTATTAAACTTGCTCTAAAATTTGCTAAATCTCTTGAGTTTGCTAGCAGTTGATTTTAAGAGTTAACACCCCTGAAAATCCCTGCTAAAATTATCATAAAATTCCTAATCCCTTTTGGCCAATTAGAAGCAGATACCATCTCTGTAGAAAAACATCATGGGATTTGTGGGTTTATTCTCAAAACCACACTTCTCTCTCCTCCGTTGAACAACTCACCCGTGCTATTGTAGCTTTCTGCATTGTCTCTATTGTTGGATTGAAGGTTAGTTAAAAATGTACTTGAATGCAGTGTTTCTATTGGTTAGTACCAGGTGCCTTTGTAAGCAGCTCTGGGGCTGTGGAAACAATTTAAAAAAAAATAAAAAATGTATGTTTCTGATATAAGCAGCATGTGTTTGATTAGACAACGTTAAAGACAGGGAAACTTCAATATACCTTTAATGTTAAACATCACTCTTTTTATATAATTGAATATGAGTTTTATTAATCATCAATGCCTAATTAAAACATTTTAGCTTATGTTGTGATGTGGAGAACTGAGGTGAGGTTCTGTCATGATCCAGTCCAAAACCTTGTTGATAATTCTGTTTAACTCCAGAAGTGTGGGACATGTTTCAGAACTGAATAAAACATAAATAAATATAATAAACACCTGGAAAGGATATGAAAATGTGCACACAATTATATAAACTATGGGCAATTATGAAGACCTTTTGCAGGAACATAAATTCAAATAACCTTTACTAAAAGCTCAGCATTGTAGGTGAATTATGTACTTCTGTACTATGTGCCGAAGGCGCTCATCTGCGAAGCCTCATGAGGCGAGCCGTGTTGTGCGCAGGACTTAGGCTAGATGAGCGTGTATGGCGCAGGACTTAGGCTGCATTGTGAGGGTCGCAACTGCGAGCCAAGCGCGTAACTCTAAAAACCCTCAAAACAAAAAAAGAAATTTAACAAATATAATAACACACTCACAGACATCACAGGGGAAGAGGCAGGAAGCTTAGGAGTGAGGTTGCAAGCGATTTTGATCCATATTTGTGGGTTTTCCAAAATCGGCTAAGCGAGGAAAAAAATGGTGGCCGAAAAACGTAAAAACTTCTGAAACTGGATAAAAATGAGGGTGAGCAAAGCTAGGCACGCAGGACCTAGAAAATACACAACGGCAAAGACAGTAACACTTACACCAACAACGCCATGCATGCAGGACTTAGGCACTGACTGACGTTTGTTTTATTTTCTAACACGCAAACATTCAGCTGACACACACAGAGGACGAACCCACAGGGAAGGGACAGGGGGGAGATGGTGGAAAGAGACACATGGCATTCCTAAGCACAAAAGTTGCAGGTTAACAAAACCTGCAATGAGTGGCCCGTACAGTAGACCGGAGGAAAGGCTCGCAATGAGCGCCGAACGCTCTCATTGTGAGCCACGAGATGAGCACCGAAGGCGCTTAGCGTTGGGCTCGCGATGAGTGCCAAAGGTGATCAGTGCAAAGCAGGAAAGTTCAAGGACACAGGGGAGAAGCTCGCAATGAGCGACAAAGGCGCTCAGCGCGGGGCTCGTAATGAGTGCTGAAGGTACTCAGAGGAGCAAAAGCCTCACATTGTGTGGCAAACAGCATTGCCAGCCTTACAATTTTAAACCAGTCATTGTCGACGGGCAAGTCGCTAGTCTAATATAATAATTGCTGGTTTGTCTGTCACACCTGCCAGGTGTTTTCTGCGCAGGCGCATGAATGTTGGTAGAGTCGGGGCATAGCTGAGCATGTGCAGAACTGTAACTGCCACCATAACCCCTGGGAAGAGACGCAACAGAGAGAGAGAAAAATATGACAGAGAGAACACAGATAGATAGGACCGAAAAAGAGAGACAGAACAAAACTGTAACCGCCGCCGTCGGGAAGCGCTGCAACAGAGAGACACAGGACAGAGAGAGAGGATAGATAGGCAGGACCCAGAGAGAGGGACAGAACAGAACTGAAAGCACCAGGACGAAGGCCGTGAGACGGGAGAGAGAGGACAGATAGACAGGACCCAGAGAGAGAGACAGAACTATAACCGCACGGAAGAGCCAGGACAGACAGCGCGAGACAGGACAGAGAGATACAGAACAAAGAGAGAGACAGGACAGAGAGAGGCAGAACAAAGAGAGAGACAGGACAGAGAGATACAGAACATAGAGAGAGACAGGACAGAGAGAGGCAGAACAAAAGGAGACAGGACAGAGAGAGAGACGTGTTATGATATGATACAAGTTACTAGTTATGAAATGATAATCACATGTCAATAGTCATCTGAATGCCTCATCTTTTCATAATCTTGTAAATTAAAAGAAGCCTACAATATAAGAATACTGCCCAAAACAGAGCTTGTGGTATAGAATAATTTATGATTCCTAAATGTAGAGCCCCCAATTCATTCAACTGGGATATGTGATATGTGAATGCCTATAAATTAATGGTAAATGGATTTGTTTGAAACTCCATGGGAAAAAAATTGCACACTAACTTTCCATTCCTCACGCTGACAAATTACTGACCTTTGACCCTCTATAGCGTCATCAATCCAATCATTTTAATTGCTTGGGGCAATAATTTTTATATATAACTAATTGCAGCTATTCTTCTGTGGATTGAAATGACTTACAATGAGGCAATATTGACTTATTATACATTATAATAATGACTTTAGCAAAATAATCTACCAATATCATCATCTATACGTTTTTTTTAAATGTACTTGTCAGCCAAAATATCTGAAGAAGTGATCTAAAAAAAAATAAAGCTTAAAGAGACACAGCAAAGGTTCTAATTATTGCAGAAATATAAAATAATTGTAATTGGTTATGATTACAAATTATGAGTGAAACTGTTGGAAAATAGACCTTGTAAGTTAGGTATTTTAAGCACAAATTACGGATCCTCCATCTCTTATTTTGGGGTCATAGGTCTTACAGTAGGGGTTATAAGTCAGACGAGCATGACTACTTGCTATCTATAAGAATAGTGGCTAATACTTTAACACTGCAAACCTTTGTCATTATGCTAATATGTTTCCCCCAAAGTGAGCGTTAATTATAATAATAATTAATTTATATATATATAGCACTTCTCTCCCAGAGGAGACTTAAAGTGCTTATTTATCATCTCAGATACATTTGGCATCAGAGAGAGAGGATCTTTTTAGTTAAGTTATGCTTAAAATACCTACTTTTCAAACTCCTTTATCTAACTCTACACTTAAATTTGCTAACATCAACCAAACCACTTATAATAGAGATTTGAGTAACACCTGCAAGATGCGTACATTGCAGGCGTTACTCACATGCTGACTGCAGGGGAAACTCTGCGTAGCCGCTGCAATGCGCATGCGCGGGCAATATGCGCCATTGCGAGGAGGGGGAGGGGCAGAGAGAGACAAAGCGAGAGCGCACGCACTAAGAGAGGGCATACAGAGAGAGACAGTTCACGGGAACTGACAGAGAGAGGGAGCACAGAGAGAGACAGAGGACACACAAAGAGAGACAGCACAGAGAGAGAGAATAGACAATTGGCCATAACACATACCGTCATTTATGACGGGCAAGTTACTAGTTTAATAATAATTATTTGTGTATTATTTATAAGCAACGTTATGTCATGCTTAGCTGACATAGGGCCTCATTCAATTGCTATTTGGCCAATTGAATAGGGCTCTAATTAAGCAGATACCATATTTTTTTTACAGAAGTTTTTAGTTCGTGAACGTCTATCCAAAAGCAAGGTCTTCACTGACTAAAAACTTCTGTAAAAAAATATGCTCTTTGTTTATATAGAGCCCTATTCAATTGGCCGAATCGCAATTGAATGAGGCCCATATTGTTTAGTTTCACTTGAAGGTCTTACATCATTCAAATGACACTACAGCGTACTTAGGGCCTTATAGAATTGCGATTTGGCCAATTGAATAGGGCTCTATATAAGCACATAGCATCTCTTTTTACAGAAGTTTCTAGTTAGTGAAGACCTTGCTTTTGGATAGAAGTTCACTAACTAAAAACTTCTGTAAAAAAATATGTTCTGTGCTTTGTCCATTTACCTGTCATTTAGGGATTATTTCAACTGAAACGCCACACCTGATGCCTGCATGTGTATGCAAGATGGAGCACGGTTAACCCCTGGGTAGAAAAAAAAGCCTGCTAAGTGACATTGGTATGACATGAAACTAGAGTTCTGTGATTTTAAGAATGTGTTGCCTTAAAGCAACCCAATCACAGGCATAACCACTTCACAGTATTCACTACACCATGCCCAAGTTTATATATGTGCCGGTTATACTATATTCCAAATACCTTCAGTTCTGAAGGTATAAGCCATTGAAAGTATAGACCAATGACATCATCCTGCAACTCAATATGCAAATGTGTGGTTTGGCTCCCTCAGCACTTCCCCAGCACTTGCTTAAGTGACACGTTCAGGCAAAGGTAACGGCTCTTTTGTGATATAAATGGGCGGATCAGATCGGAAAGCATTTTTTAGCAATAGAATTCAGATACAGCGAACCTTTTATTTGCGATCTTTTAAGCACAGAAAATATTGTTGAGGCATACTCTATCGGGTTCGCTAGGATTTTGGACCAGGTTTTTCCGTGACTGGTACCTTTTAAACATATCTGAAGTTAGCATTGTTGCTCCCAACAGATATGCTTCTCTCCACCCCCAATTCTGCATGAAAGACTATCTTATATGTATTTCTGACAGGAGTAGGTTTGTCTGTAACATGAAATGCAAGGAAGTAGTCTATTAAACAATGTTATCAGGACAACATGTAAAGACTGCTATAAGGCCACTATCCCCTGGGCAGACATCTCTACCTCTTATAGGTGCTGGAGAGAAACAAATCTGCTATGGACCACAATTCTAACAATTCACATTTTTATAAATATAGATTTTATTGCTAACCAATTTTGGCAAAGGAATCCATATTGTATGAGCACTACTTAAATTTGAAAAAATACAATGGGGTAATATTAATTTATGCTGCATGTGTTTTGTTTTGCTATCTAAGGGCCTCATTCAAATGCAATTTGGCCAATTGAATAAGGCTCTATATAAGCACATAGCTATGTGCTTATATAGAGCCCTTTTCAATTGGCCAAATCGCAATTGAATATATGCTAATGTTTTTAACCAAAGTGAATACATTTTGCACATTTTGTATTCAGTCTCAGTACAAAGCTGTATGTGTGCGGCATTCTTACAGACTACATATGGTCTTTATAGGGTGTGTTGTGGACAACTCCAGGTTTAGCAAAGCAGTATCCTATAAAACAGATGCTGAATGATTATAATGTGTCATGCCTTTTATCATAAATACACTGCCTTAAGTAACTTGGTACTCATCGATGCTGCTTATTACATAAGATTTCAACATACTTCTGATCTTTTTAATCCAAAAAATATAACTCACAGCACAACAGCATAATATAGTCAGTGACAATTACAAGGTATATATTTATGGACTGGTAATTAGATTTATTCAATCCTCTAAAACATCCATAAAATGTATACTAATGTATAAAGCCTATTTTTGCAAGCTAACCTGATGTGTGATGAGTATAAACATGTTTGAAATAATTTTGATATCTTACATATTCTTAGTCACTATCAGCCTGCCTAAAACAGTCCATGCTATCCTTTTTAAAGGGACATTGGAAACATTACATTTTTTGTTGCATTTTAAAGAGAGCATTTGGTAATATACCACTGTGTGTTTTCCTTTTTCAAATGATGCTCTCAAAGCAGAAAACTGATTCAAATGAATTGATTGATCAAGTGTGCTATTTGGAGAGAATGTATTTTTTTTTTACATAAATTAATCCGCTGTTCCTCCCACTCTTTTCAGGTCTCCAATCCTTTTAGGAACAAAAGACAAAATGTCCTTCATCATTAATTATGGATTAATTAATAATTAAAAAAAAAAATAAAAAAAATAATAATAATTGATTAATAATTAATTAACAACTAATTCATTAATATTTAATATGCATATTGCAGATCAGAGGCAATCTTAAAAGGTTGAACTTGATGGACTAAAAGTCTTTTTTCAACCTTAATTACTATGGGCCTCATTCTATTAGCGGCCGCAGCCGTTGTGGGGCCGCAAGGACCGGCCGCAAGCTATTCGGCTATTCTATTCCCTTACGGCCGGGGATTCCGGCAGGCTTGCGGCCGGTGCCTTGCTATCTCTTGCGGCCGCTCGCGCCAGAGGAAAGCCTTTGATCTAAAACAGCCGCAAGAGTTTTGCAATTCAATTGCTCCGGGAAACCTCTCTGCAAGGCTAAAAACGAGCCGCTGCTTACTTGCAGGAAAGAGGTCTCGCTAGCACCAATTAAGCACATAAAATAGCTCAAATAAAGCCATCCTGCACTTTGAGAAGACTATAAAGGGATTTTAGGTGTTAGAAAAAATAGCACATAATTATCCTATACTCAAATCCGTAAAATATTTTATTTTTAATATCCGTAAAATATCCATGTAAAAAGTCCAGAGTGCTTGGAGCACCTCAGACACACCCACGCCGCAGCCGGAAAATAAACAGTTAATTTGAACTTGGGTTTGGGCTGATGTGCAAGCTTGAGAGTGGGTTCCTTTTAATCCTCATGTCCCCCAATATGATCCCTAGCATTTACAGAGCTGTACAGTGCAGGCTTGAATTTATTTTTGCGTTTTTAGATTTCAGAGCTTACGGCCGGTTCCAAGATATGCGGCCGGCCGTAAGAGGAGATCCTTGCGGGGCCGTATAATAGAATCGCGAGTTAACAGAACCCCCGCAAGGAATCGCAGCCTTACGGACGATTTACGGCCGCTAATAGAATGAGGCCCTATGTAACTATGTATATCATTAAAGCAAAACTAAATACAACAGCTAAAACATAAAGGATTATTTAATTTAAAACTATTTTCAAGCCAAGTTCTTCAAGACAGCATACTATAAATATATAACAATTCACTGGTCCTTTAAGACACAAAGGAGGATACAGTCAACTAAAGGAAGTTAAAGGCAGCATCCACATTTCATGTTTTATATATTTATGTATTTTTATTTGTGTCATTTATTTATTATTTATTTATGATTACGGCACAGTCCACCGCTGCAGTGTGGTGACCAACCGCTAGATGGAGCTGCCGATATTCCAGTGCCATATCCTAGAGTCAAGGCTTAGGTAAACTGTTAGGCTTAGGGTGAGGGTTAGGGTTAGTTTAAGGGTTAGGCTACCATTCTAAGCTTAGAACTTCTCTAACATATCGGCAGCGCTGGAAAATATCGGCAGCACCATTTAGCGGTTGGTCGCCGCACTGCAGCAGCGGACCTGTGCCATAACTATAACAGGATAGGTCCCACAATTCTTTACATAGCCATGGTACAAAATAATTACATGACAATATAATTGCATGTCACATAGTCCCTTCCATAAAAACTTGCAGTCTCTTTAGGCTATGAGGGTCAGTGCAAATGGGAGGGAATATGTCCACAAATGCATTGTGAAGATAAAATAACACTGCCTCTAATTAAGCTTTTATATGCAATTATGTTGATATGGAATCCACTATTTTGTCTTCAGCAAATGATCTTCCATGGGTTGGGGGAAGAACATGAATACAGAGGAAGTCTCTGCGAGCACAATGGCATGGGCGTAGGAGCCCCCAAAAATCTGGGGGGATAATTCAACTCTACTCCCAGGACAGGAAGAAGGGACGGATCTACTGCCGGTGCACTTGGTTTAATGCACCGGAGCCTGCATTGCTACATTGCCCCTCAAAAACTTTTTTTTACACCTGTTTGTTTAATATAAGATACATTATTGGTCAAAGCTTTCATAGGAAAGACATACTGCCAGACATAATGGAGTACACAATTGAGGAGTGGCAATAACAATTACCAGTGAAACTTAGAAACATAAACATAGATTTGATAGCAGATAAAGACCAAAGAGGCCCATCTAGTCTGCTCATTTTTTTCTTCCTAAAATATTGACTTAATTTAATTAAATGCCTTAACTGTGTTTGACTTTACCACTTCAACTGTAAGGCTGTTCCACATATCTGCTCCCCTTTCTGCAAAGTAGTACTTTCTCACATTACCTCTAAATTTTCCACTTTTCAATTTCAACTCATGATCTCTTGTTCTAAGCAGGTTATAGTGATCTCATCAGGTTTACAGGAAGAACATTAGTTTATAAGAACACATTCAACAGAGAAAATAACATTCAACAACAGGGAGGAAAGCAAAATGAAAGCCTGCAGTAAAGAACAAGTGCATGTAACAAGTATTTATTTTGCTTTCCAAAATCATTTTGCCCGTTTATCATGTTTAGCAACTCAAAACATTATATATATAAAAAAATATCATAATGGTTCTTTAAAGAGGGGATTTTTGAGCTGAGACTTAAAATAAATGAGATTATGTATTTTACTGGTGTTGGGGGGCAGTGAGTTCCAGAGACTACTAATGAGACCAGAAGGAGCTCTAGAACTGAACAGTGAGAAGACGTTCCTGAGCAGAGGGAAGACGACAAGCTGGGGCAGAGCGAGATATGATATGTATTCACTAATTACCTTTTATACTATAACCCATTCATATAGTTCTACTGAAAGTACACAGAGTAATAATAATAATCCTCTGGATCGCTACCTTGCCGTGGTGAAGGGGCTTGTGTACCCTCAGTGGTGCTGTGAGCTATACCATGTAGGGTCACCCAAAATGGGCAGGTCATTGCAGAGAGGTCCTGGAGAAGGAACAGGCAACCCACTCCAGTATCTTTGCCAAGAAAACCTTATGACTAAGCACGACTAGGTAGATGTGCCTGGCGATGACAGTGGTGGGGTGATATGGCAAAGGATAAGTGGGAGAGGGGGAGCGAAAGTGGGGAGACAGAGAGGGAAGAAAAAAGGTGGAATTGGAGATGGAATAGGAAGAGGGTGATAAAAACGGGGAGAGGACAGCTGAGAAATGAGTGAGAGAGGATACATGAGGAAGAGGAGATGGGAATGAGAAGGGACAAGAGAAAGGGAGGGTAAGAGAATGAGAGAAAAAGTGGAAGAAAAATGGTAAAAGGAAGAGAGAAGCGGGTGTAAAGGGATGGAGAGAGAAGGGGGAAAGAGGATTGTGTGAAAAATGGGGTAAAAAGAATAGAGATAAGGGGGGATTAGAGAAATGAGGGGTGAGGCATGAGGAAGTTAGAGAGAAATAAAGACAAGAGGGAGAAGGGAGAAAAGGGGTGATAGGAGAAATGAAAGAGAGGAGGGCAGAGGAAATATGAGGAGAAAGGAGGAAAGATAGAATGGGGACAAAGAGAGATACAAGGAGAAAGAGGAGGAGACTAGAGGGAGAAGAAAAAAGTGGAGGTTAGAGAAGAGAAAGAGAGAGAAAAAGGGAAGATAAGTGGGGGAAAGGAGTGAAAGAGACATGTGGAGAAAAGAGGGAGGAGGAGCATAGAGAAGAAGAGGGAGGAGGGGCATACAGAAGAAGATGAGTAATGGAATGGAGAAAATATGGGAGTGATTTTTGTTTTCAGTGTGTGATTCACAAGAACTTGTACAAATGACTTTTGTATTTGACTGCCATGTTTATGCAATATATATAATTTCACATGTTCCAACTTGTCAGTCATTTTAACACACAAAAGAATAGGAAATATGTGCACGTGTGAGCATCAAACACCACTGATATTCAGTTGAAACATAGAATCCCCACCATAAGAAGCTTTCTATCAAATAAAAATGATGTGAAAAAATGTTAACATCATACTTTTTCATTTTGTGTCACCTAAAATTATGTTTTCAAAACCAACAAAATAATAAATCTTTCAATGACCAGATAATGAGTATGAATCCAGTGAGACAAGTGGAACATGGTGTATTTTAATATAATGCTAAAATAGTCAACAGAAATTAATAGCAAAAACTATATATATTTTGTTTATTGAATTATTATAGTACATCTGATAAATAGTAAAGAAAAGAAAATTGCATTATATAATACATAAAAAAATTATATTAATATTGTATTGAGCTATATACACATTTCCCAGAATGCAGTATAATAACTGTTTTTCTCGGAATTCTGAGCTGGAAGCAGGTTTTTTAACTTGGTTTAGACAAGTTAAATGTACTATTTATTTACTTTACTACTGTACGGTGGAGGGCTTCTATCGCTCTTTTGCCCACCATATTATAAATGATTGTTGTGGTGAACTACCTGCTCATAATTTCCACAACACAGGCTGAGATCCCGCTCCATGCTGATGATAGTCAGTAAGCTTGAAACAGCTGTACATGGATAGGATACTCAGCTTATGTTTAATCCAGCCTTGGCTTTGCATTAAGGCTGTGTAATACAGCAGGCATAAGCTTAAAGGAAGCCATGTTCGAAATTGGCTATGGATTGAAGAGCGAGGCATTCGTGGGCACATTTGCATGTCGTAGCTCAGCTTCCCAGAATGCAGTGTAATAACTGTTTTTCTCGGAATTCTGATCTGGAAGCAGGATTTTAACTTGCTTCAGACATTGAAATGTGAGCACAGATATACTGTTTATTTAACAAGATTCAGAAAAAATGGCTTGACTTTCACAATATAGGATCTGAACCCCAGAAAAAAATTAGAAAGATAGAGTAGCAAATACATGTCTAATTGTGTGAAAGAAACTATTTTTTACTTCACTGTCACCCAAAATTATGTTTTCAAACCCAACAAAATAAGGTTGACCAGATAATGAGTATGAATTCAGTGAGATAAGATGAACATGTTGTATTTTAATGTAATGTTAAAATAGTCAACAGAAATTGATAGGAAAAACTATATACGGTATGTCTTTAATGATTTACTCCATTTTTTTATATAACAGAACATTATAGTACATCTGATATACAGTAAAAAAAAAAGGAAATTACATTATGTAATTACATAAAAAAATGTATTTATATTGTATTGAGTGATATATATATATATATATATATATATATATATCTGTATATACATTAATTTAGTAATTATTCATCTATATATACATATATAGATTAATAATGAGTATTGCAGTATATTGTAATACATTTTGTATGCACATTATACAAAAAAAGATTCAGAAACATTGTCTTGACTTTCACAATGTAGGATCTGACTCCCACAACAAATGTCAATGATTGATTATTGATTATGGAGAATCCAGAATTAGAAAGATAGAGCAGCAAATAAATGTCTAATTGTGTGAAAGAAAATATAAGCCTACAATGATTGATTGTATATTGACTGGGCAGTGAATAAAGACAATTTAAGAATCCAGCAATTTCTGAGAAGGAAACCAACAAGCCTGTGAGAATGGCATGACAACAACTGTGGATGATGATGGATTATCATGCTTAGAAAGTCAGACCTCTTGCAATAAAAGTCAAGCAATTATCCAGATCCTGATACAAGTACAATTCATATATAGATTTCAACCAGGTGCCTGTTGCCAAAAATAAAAGCATATGCAGCAAGAAAAAAAAAAAAGGGATACAAAGAGACCAAGAGTTTAGTCTCTAGGGATTCCAACAACTCCTACTGTCAATTCAGATCTGATATCTCAATGGTGAGTTTAGAAACTAGAAGCAAACAATGTAATATTGCAATATGCAGCAATGTGATGTTAAGATATTCTGTAAGACACGGACAATTTCACTGTACACAGGCTCATTCCAGGTACAGAAGACAGAACAAGTATAAACAAGACAAAAAAGATCCAATACCATCTGAGTCATATTTGACAAAAATACTGTAGATACAGTAGCTTAATTTTAGTTTTCTGTTTTTATATATGTTTATGAATGTCAATACATACATTACATTTAAAAATGATTCAACTTTCATGTTTTTCAGCTTACACTGATAGTCATTGCAGCATTATAAGGTTATCATGTTTCATTCCGACTTGTTTTGTTCAGATGCCTCTAGTTTTTCCATGTTCTTGAAGGCAATATCTTTTATTATAATGTTAAAATGGCCAACAGAAACGAATAGCAAATTTTTTTTATAAACAGATATATTAAATATTTGTATTCTTTATTTACATAGTACAAGTGATAGTAGATCAGATTACATTAAGTAATTACATAAGAATGATGATATTGATATTTTTATGAGAAATATAATATGAAGAGAAAAGTTCTATATGGTTTCAAGTTTAAATAATGTGAAATAATATGTGTTGAATAAATTGAAATTGTTTAAAGGAAAAATAAAAGATAAAACACATGAATATAAGCTCAAGGATGGGAAGTTGAACTATATATGTACACAAATTTAGGCTAATTTAAAGTATAGTGAATTATCCAAGCACTTCCAAGTACACTTACACACCAATGCTAAGATGGTCTTTTGTGCAACGCCGTCAGATTGCATTTCCTTCCCTATCAAGGTATTTATCCTCATGGACAGCTTTCTTATACACTTTACAAATAGCAAATTCAGCTCCTGCTTGCCCCAATATACCATGGGTGTAGTTAGGTCTTATGCTGCACTAGACCGCTCAGATTTGTGCACCCCTTACGCCCCACTTACAGCTCCTCTTTGTCAGAGTGCCAAGTACACTTACAGACATAAACATTGCTGCATATAGGTATTTCTGTTCGAAAGGCAAACAGATTCCAATGTATTGCACTGGCATCAAACTGCAAAAATATGCTTTCTACAAAGGTCTGCACAGAAGGCAAATATATAAATTTGATAATCTATAAAGTGGGGGAGCTAAAGAATGGAGAGCCATCCCCAAGGGCCTCTCCCATAGCTTCTCCCCATAAGAGCCGTTCCATAACTGATCCCCTTCTCTTCCATAGCGTGAAGGTCCTCTGCAGCACAACATCAGGGCTTGCCCCACTTTCCGGTGACATCCCCTGTATATGTAATATATATATATAGCAGCCAGCCCCTCTCAGCAGCAATCTTCGCATAGCACCCAGTCCCTCTCAACATCTACCCTCACACAGCACCCACACCTCTTAGCATCCATTCCTCAATAGCACCCAGTCCTTGTCAGCAGCCATCCCCTCTCAGCACCATCCACACACAGCACCCAGTCCCTCTTTACATCCACCCCCATACCACCCAGTCCCTCTCAACATCCAACCTCACACAGCACCCACCCCTCTTAGCATCCATTCCTCAATAGCACCCAGTCCTTGTGAGCAGCCATCCCCTCTCAGCACCATCCACACACATCACCCAGTCCCTCTTAACATCCACCCCCACGCACCACCCACCTCACATAGCACCCATCCCTATCTCCTTTGCTCCCCCCTCACATAACCCATCACCCTTGTACTTTGCTGTCATCCAGCCCTTGCTCCCTCACTTTTCCCTGAAACACATCCCCAGCATGCTGAACTACTCCACAGTGCCACCTCTTGGAGCTTCTGTAGAAATGTCCTTTCTTAAACAGGCACACACCAATTTCCAGCCAGCAGAGGAGTGCTCCCAAGAGGCTTTGGGGGACCAGGGCAGGTTGGGCCAGGGTGGGGACCCCAGAGTCATTGCATGCTCTGGATTTGGTGTAACTTGACAGCATTTACCATGGTGATATGGTGTCTAATTTGGGGTGACGGTCACTCAGATATCCAATATGGAACACTTTGAGGATCCTGCTCATGTGAAGTCACAGTCTACAGTGTGAACATTTTTGATCTATTAAATGTACTTTGACCTTAACTCCTTTTTTTCATACATATAAAAGATCATGCTTTAAACATTACCAAAATTGTGTTTTGCATGAAAATTGTTAAGAAAAAACAGTTTTAACTGTTATTGAAACTAACATGAAAGGAACAGAGCATATGTTTCTCATTGGCAGACAAATGATGGGAATGTGTGTCTGTAGTTATCAGAGAAGGGAAGTCTAGAAATTGTATTGATAACTGTATAACTTACACCACATCATTGCCCCTCACTGGCCTAGAAGCAAACACCCTGCACCATTCAATGCAACCGTAGCTCTCCAGAAATGTAAAAGCCCATCTCACACACAAATTCAAACAGTGAAGCTTGTGGAAAGAACTGGTACATGTCCAATAATAACTCTGTATTAGATATAGTGTCCTTTTAAACATGTTACAAAACATGTATAAAAATGAGTGTGAAAAAGCAGTTGGGAGATTTGAGTTCTATCACAACATTTTTATTTATTTATGTTTAAATAATAATTTTAGTGTTGAATACAAGATAACACTGAATACATAAGTATATAAACTTTAAAGTGGTGATATGAGATGCAATATGTGTATAGTAACGCCAGGCAAGTACTATATTAATTATATTGTTACCTGTTTTTTTTTCACATATAGTGATGTAACCTAATAGTGAACTGGACTATGACGCAGCAAATGTGGAATTGAATCCATGTTTTTTAAATACTATTTTTTTATATTGACTACAAGATAACATACAATACAATAACATACAATATATAAAAAATGTAAAGATCGGGTATACTGCAACAGATGTTATAATGCTTTTAAAGTTATTTTTGCTACTAAATAAAAAATATTAATGTAAAAAAGAAGAAAATTCAAACTCATAACCTACAATTCTAAGCCAGATGCCTTTACCCACTGCACCACATCCCTGTACAATAAGTCATGAGTAAATAAATCAATAAAGCTATATATCATTAGTTAAACACTCACAGCCTGAACCTCTTTATCTATGCTGTTTCTTATGGGAAGGATTCAGAGGGCATTAACTAAGGATTACAATATCTAAGTCAATTCTTGACCAATTTGAAAAATATAAACAATCTTTCCACATACTTTTCCACCCTATTTTTGAGGGTGCAGAGCACATATATCCATGTAAGACATGTCGTAATATTTAATCTGTCTGTTTTTGTCACCATATAATGACAGGATATGGGTAAATGGGATTCTTAATTGAACCTTCACAAAAGGATATGCATAATTATATGGAAATAATAAGGGTTGGACTCATTATTAGTTTGCTTGTGCTTGGTAAATGAAAGGTTTTAACATCCTATAAAATGACTCATATAAGACAAATGTAATCTTTAATTGTTTACTTAATGATCTGATGCATATGCCATGTGAAGACTGAACCTTTCACTATAAATATAATGTATTACTTTATTATTTAACTCATAAGAAAAAAAAGCAATTTATTAAAAAGACAACAAGGCAATATGCTGAACTTTGCTGTTTTGACTTTCATAAATCATTTTGCATAAATTGTAGTCATTTTGATCAATGGATTGTCACCAACATAACATTATATTATCTTGCTATCTCTTAAAACTTCATCCCCATTTTCAGAATGTATTTTTTTCAATGGATATGTACTTAATTTCCCCACCATTTGCTGTATCTTTGGAGGTAAAAATACTATTATAAGAACACACTGCTGGGAGGACAGCCTAGATAGAACATAGCTAGTATGTCAAGATTTGACCAAATATTTTAATTTCTATTTATCTGGAAAAGGACCACCGCTTGGCTTCATTTTGTACCTACTCTGTCCACAATAATTTATACTACTGTTTTTTTTAACATAGTGTTCTCACTAACCTATTGCCAATGAATGCATCAAGAATTAGCTTGTTTGATAATGGAACATGACCTAATGTGCATGTGGATCTTGTCTTGCTTGTCCCTGTCTCTTTCATCAAATACCCACAGGCTGTAAATATATATAGAACAAATAAACATATCTATCTATAGGTCTGTGTGCATATATTTAATACCCTTTTCCTATAACTGCATTAATGACATAATGCACATAAGGTATAGTATAATATTAAAATTAACCTCTCCACTGATTTGATGTATTGCCTGTTCACTGTTACAGACTCTTCTTTCTCTCTAATTATTTTACCCTAATGATTATCCTATGTGATCATTCATTAATGATGCTTTATTAATGTTTTATTAATTCTTTGAAAGCAATGCTGTGATTGCTGCAGCTTGTGTGCCCCATGTGAGAAGCCTTTGTGGGTGTTCATCATTTCAGTGCAGTGTGCAGATTCAGAGAGCTCCAGGCAAGTCCAGGGGCTGCAGTGCCTGGGGGCCATGTGAACTTACATCCATCACTGGGCAGAAGGAACTCAATTCTGAGCCTCAGGCAATCTCAGTCCAAGCTGAAGGCCATTCATAGCATGTTTGGGCTTTTCTGGTCATTAGATCTGGCTTAACCCAATTGTTGGCTTGATACTCTTAATCCCATAGTTGCCCCAGGTTGTGCCGTGAATACTTTTAGGATAAACATCACCCTTAAAATTAATTCTTAATATATTACTTTGTGAATGTTGCAATTGCTATAAAACTATATCCAGTAAATCTATTAGGGACATATGATGCTGAAGTCAATGTGAATATTGAATATTTTATTATTTTTACCTTTTACCTATTGTTTCATATTTACAAGTTAAGGTATCACATACAGTTTCATATAACACAAATAGTGTATGTGCTGTCACTATGGTATATAATGTCTAGTCTATCAGAGTGGTGTAGAGCTATGTGCTGTCAGTATGGTTGTAGATCTCTGTGCAGTGTCAGAGTGGTGTAGATCTATGTGCTGTCAGTATGGTTGTAGATCTCGTGCAGTGTCAGAGTGGTGTAGAGCTATGTGCTGTCAGTATGGTTGTAGATCTCTGTGCTGTCAGTATGGTTGTAGATCTCTGTGCAGTGTCAGAGTGGTGTAGATCTATGTGCTGTCAGTATGGTTGTAGATCTCTGTGCAGTGTCAGAGTGGTGTAGAGCTATGTGTTGTCAGTATGGTTGTAGATCTCTGTGCTGTCAGTATGGTTGTAGATCTCTGTGCAGTCTGTCAGAGTGGTGTAGATCTATGTGCTGTCAGTATGGTTGTAGATCTCTGTGCAGTGTCAGAGTGGTGTAGAGCTATGTGTTGTCAGTATGGTTGTAGATCTCTGTGCAGTGTCAGTGGTGTAGATCTATGTGCTGTCAGTATGGTTGTAGATCTCTGTGCAGTGTCAGAGTGGTGTAGATCTATGTGCTGTCAGTATGGTTGTAGATCTCTGTGCAGTCTGTCAGAGTGGTGTAGATCTATGTGCTGTCAGTATGGTTGTAGATCTCTGTGCAGTGTCAGAGTGGTGTAGAGCTATGTGTTGTCAGTATGGTTGTAGATCTCTGTGCAGTGTCACAGTGGTGTAGATCTATGTGCTGTCAGTATGGTTGTAGATCTCTGTGCAGTGTCAGAGTGGTGTAGATCTATGTGCTGTCAGTATGGTTGTAGATCTCTGTGCAGTGTCAGAGTGGTGTAGATCTATTTGCTGTCAGTATGGTTGTAGATCTCTGTGCAGTGTCAGAGTGGTGTAGATCTATGTGCTGTCAGTATGGTTGTAGATCTCTGTGCAGTGTCAGAGTGGTGTAGAGCTATGTGCTGTCAGTATGGTTGTAGATCTCTGTGCAGTGTCAGAGTGGTGTAGATCTATGTGCTGTCAGTATGGTTGTAGATCTCTGTGCAGTGTCAGAGTGGTGTAGAGCTATGTGTTGTCAGTATGGTTGTAGATCTCTGTGCAGTCTGTCAGAGTGGTGTAGAGCTATGTGCTGTCAGTATGGTTGTAGATCTCTGTGCAGTGTCAGAGTGGTGTAGATCTATTTGCTGTCAGTATGGTTGTAGATCTCTGTGCAGTGTCAGAGTGGTGTAGATCTATGTGCTGTCAGTATGGTTGTAGATCTCTGTGCAGTGTCAGAGTGGTGTAGAGCTGTGTGTTGTCAGTATGGTTGTAGATCTCTGTGCAGTGTCAGAGTGGTGTAGATCTGTGTGTTGTCAGTATGGTTGTAGATCTCTGTGCAGTGTCAGAGTGGTGTAGATCTATGTGCTGTCAGTATGGTTGTAGATCTCTGTGCAGTGTCAGAGTGGTGTAGATCTATTTGCTGTCATTATGGTTGTAGATCTCTGTGCAGTGTCAGAGTGGTGTAGATCTATGTGTTGTCAGTATGGTTGTAGATCTCTGTGCAGTGTCAGAGTGGTGCAGATCTATTTGCTGTCAGTATGGTTGTAGATCTCTGTGCAGTGTCAGAGTGGTGTAGAGCTATGTGTTGTCAGTATGGTTGTAGATCTCTGTGCAGTGTCAGAGTGGTGTAGATCTATTTGCTGTCAGTATGGTTGTAGATCTCTGTGCTGTGTCAGAGTGGTGTAGATCTATTTGCTGTCAGTATGGTTGTAGATCTCTGTGCAGTGTCAGAGTGGTGTAGATCTATTTGCTGTCAGTATGGTTGTAGATCTCTGTGCTGTGTCAGAGTGGTAGATCTATGTGCTGTCAGTATGGTTGTAGATCTCCGTGCAGTGTCAGAGTGGTGTAGAGCTATGTGTTGTCAGTATGGTTGTAGATCTATGTGTTGTCAGTATGGTTGTAGATCTCTGTGCAGTGTCAGAGTGGTGTAGATCTATGTGTTGTCAGTATGGTTGTAGATATCTGCAGTGTCAGAGTGGTGTAGATTTACAACAACCCTTTGCTTCCTGTATTTTAGCCGGCTCTAAATCCATGTGCATATATTTACTGCAATTCTGGTATCCCTTGGTTTGCACAATAGTCTTCCATGAGGCACTGTATCAAAATCCTTTGCAAAATCCAAAATGACTACATCCACTGAATTGCCTCATTCAAGTTTGTACTTACCTCCTCATAAAAACAAATGAGATTTGTTTGACACGACCTATCCCTCATATATCTGTGTTGAATCCTACTAATACTCCTATTCAAATAGATATATACTTGTATATTATCCCTTATTAACCCTTGTAAAAGCTTTCCCACTACAGAAGTGAGGCTTACAGGTCTATAATTCCCGGGATTTGCTCTTGCTCTCTTCTTAAATATAGGTATCACCTCTGCCTTTCTCCAGTCACCCTGTGTGGAGTGAATCTTAAAAAATTAGATATAATGGTTTGGCTGTTACAGAACCCAGTTCCCTCAGTACCCTTAGGTGTATTCCATCAGGACCTGGAGCTTTTTTAACATTTATTGTTTCCAACCTCTCTCTGATTTTTTCCTGCATTAACCAATTATTTGGTGAAGGTAGTGTAGCCCCATTATGTTGCAGTGACCCAACCACTGGTACCTCCCTTGTGTATACCGAAGGAAATAACCTATTTAGCTCATCTGCCTTTTCCTGGTCACTAATTTTTCAGACAGCCTTTCAGATCTATGTTCAGATCTATGTGCTGTCAGTATGGTTGTAGATCTCTGTGCAGTGTCAGAGTGGTGTAGATCTATTTGCTGTCAGTATGGTTGTAGATCTCTGTGCAGTGTCAGAGTGGTGCAGATCTATTTGCTGTCAGTATGGTTGTAGATCTCTGTGCAGTGTCAGAGTGGTGTAGAGCTATGTGTTGTCAGTATGGTTGTAGATCTCTGTGCAGTGTCAGAGTGGTGTAGATCTATTTGCTGTCAGTATGGTTGTAGATCTCTGTGCTGTGTCAGAGTGGTGTAGATCTATGTGTTGTCAGTATGGTTGTAGATCTCTGTGCAGTGTCAGAGTGGTGTAGATCTATGTGCTGTCAGTATGGTTGTAGATCTCTGTGCAGTGTCAGAGTGGTGTAGATCTATATTTGCTGTCAGTATGGTTGTAGATCTCTGTGCTGTGTCAGAGTGGTGTAGATCTATGTGTTGTCAGTATGGTTGTAGATCTCTGTGCAGTGTCAGAGTGGTGCAGATCTATTTGCTGTCAGTATGGTTGTAGATCTCTGTGCAGTGTCAGAGTGGTGTAGATCTATTTGCTGTCAGTATGGTTGTAGATCTCTGTGCAGTGTCAGAGTGGTGTAGATCTATTTGCTGTCAGTATGGTTGTAGATCTCTGTGCTGTGTCAGAGTGGTATAGATCTATGTGTTGTCAGTATGGTTGTAGATCTCTGTGCAGTGTCAGAGTGGTGTAGATCTATTTGCTGTCAGTATGGTTGTAGATCTCTGTGCTGTGTCAGAGTGGTGTAGATCTATGTGTTGTCAGTATGGTTGTAGATCTCTGTGCAGTGTCAGAGTAGTGCAGATCTATTTGCTGTCAGTATGGTTGTAGATCTCTGTGCAGTGTCAGAGTGGTGTAGATCTATTTGCTGTCAGTATGGTTGTAGATCTCTGTGCAGTGTCAGAGTGGTGTAGATCTATTTGCTGTCAGTATGGTTGTAGATCTCTGTGCTGTGTCAGAGTGGTATAGATCTATGTGCTGTCAGTATGGTTGTAGATCTCCGTGCAGTGTCAGAGTGGTGTAGAGCTATGTGTTGTCAGTATGGTTGTAGATCTATGTGTTGTCAGTATGGTTGTAGATCTCTGTGCAGTGTCAGAGTGGTGTAGATCTATGTGTTGTCAGTATGGTTGTAGATATCTGCAGTGTCAGAGTGGTGTAGATTTACAACAACCCTTTGCTTTCCTGTATTTTAGCCGGCTCTAAATCCATGTGCATATATTTACTGC